>QKMX01358475.1:6612-17225 GCA_003401595.1 Venustaconcha ellipsiformis | reverse complement strand
CCTAATGACAGCTGAAAAATGGTGTCAAACCCAAATTAACAACATTTCATTGGATAACACCAATATACCATCACCATTAAGAGTATAGTTTGACTTTTGAAACTAAACTTTTATTGATGAAATCAAATTGTATGTTTTCAGTTTAGTCATAGCCTTTTTCATCTAATTTTCAGATGATTTTTTTGGGGGATACATTTTCTTGAGTCACTGTAAATACTCGCAGAGAGAAGGAGAGAGAGAGAGAGAGTGATGAATAACTTTTAAGCATTAGAATCTTATATCTTATCCATAGCTCTCTGTATTCACAGGCTTGGGTGTCATTGTCATACGTCGATACTGCGAAGGTGGAAAATGTTTGAGCAAACGTCGTCTGGATGGAAAGACTGTAATTGTGACTGGAGCAAACTGTGGCTTGGGAAAGGAGACTGCAAGAGAATTGGCTAAGAGGGGTACTCGTTTCTTTGTTATTTTCTTGTGGTTCATTATACTAGGAGATAGATTGATTTCGATGTTGGGAATTATATTGAAACTGGTCCCAAAACTAGTAGAAGTTTAAATCTTATCCACTCTACTTAAGATCCATCCACATAATATCTGTGTTTTGTTCATGTAAACTAAATGTTTTTCCTAAACTTATTTATCACACTATGAGCCGTATGATATGTAATGTCTCATATGCAACAATTTTACTAGATTTTTCTGTTGGTTTTATCTGAGAGGAAGCCTTCCAGTGATAATGACACCTAGGGGTGTAAAATGAGTTTTTATTGGATAAGAAATGGTTATCTGTTTATATCAAAATTGTCTGAACCATCTCAGTTTTTTATTTGTATGTCCTAGGGGCTCGAGTCATTTTGGCTTGTCGGGACTTGGCACGTGCTGAAAATGCAGCAGAAGAAATCAAGCAGACAACTGGAAACAAGAATGTTCAAGTGTATATGTTAGACCTTGCTTCTCTTAAATCAGTCCGCAAATTTGCCGAAGAAATCAACAAGAATGAGGACAGATTGGACATTCTGATCAATAATGCAGGTATACTATCGCCTATATATGCATATGCTCACTAGAAGTTGCATATGTATGATAAATACCCAGTCTGATAGAAATTCCTGCATTTTGATGATAGTAATACAATGCACATTTTAGGCAAAAACACCTGGAAATTAATACAGAAAGTCACATTTGGAATAGATGTAACTTTTTGCATTAATTTCTAGGTGTTTTTGCCATAAAGTGTATTGTTTATGAAAAGAAATCATAATGTCCTATTATTGAGCATATTTCGAGTTAAAATATTTCTCAGTAGCTATTAATTTCCTCAGAAATAAAAATCCATCCATGTGAATGTCTTCTTAGATAATTACGATTATGATAAGGGACGAGGCCATTGTACTTCTGACTTAAGTTGTAGTACTTCTTCAATCAAGAGGGATTTTGAAATATTTGTCCAGTAGTTACCTCATTTCTGCTCTACTTTCATGACATTGGAGAAAAACTGTATAAAAGTTTAATGGCAGCCATTTTTTTTTCTGTTGCTGTGGCATGCACCTCATGTTGGGTTAACTCACCAAAGGAGTGTATTTAAATATTCTAATACTTTGTAAAACTCTTCTAAAAACTACATGGAGTTATTATTTCCTATATTATAATGTCTTTTACATAAAATTGAATGAAGACATTTTCAACCTTTTCAATAATGGCAGTAATCTCAACTAAATGTAAATGTAACACTTCTTTAACATGCTCCACTTTGTGTCAAAGAATGTTCAGTATTTCTTTTATGCTTCCTTTCATCATTGAAATAGTTTTTCATTAATGTTTACATATTATCAAAGGGAGCAGGATATACATATCATTTCACTCGATTACACATCTATCTCAACCCTGCTAATGAATTTCATGAATTTTATTGCATATTAAATTTGAAATAATGAAGAGAAATAATTTTATTTGCTTATGAAAACAATGTAGTTAAAAGAGCTAAGATTAAAATAGAAAGAATATGACATTCTTTGTCATTGTCCCCCTCTGTCTATAACAATTGTTTATATTTTGCTCTCATGAACAAACTTGTATTTGCTGCTTAAGAAGAATAAAAACAGCTATTAATTGCTACGTTGTTTTCTTCCAGATGTATATGCAATTCACCTACATTTTTAAAACAAGGAAGAATATTTTTGTTAATGGTCCAGGTGGGTGGATTAAGATTTTTTAAAACTTTTCGACTTTGAAATAGACCCACATTAGTTTCAAATAATGACATTGATGCCTTAATACAAAAGCCTGGAAGTATGCATACTAATTCTTCATATATCTTAGTCTTGATTATAATGGAACACATTTTGAACGCAAAAATTTTAATTAAGTGACTTGTAACAGAAAAGGGTAAGACAAAGAACACAATTTAAGACATATTTACTAATATCCTAACTGTCCATCTGCTGCATAAGTATCAGTTAGTGATGGGAGCAAATTAAGGACAGTATGCTCAATAAAAGAATGGCCAACTGAACAAACTACATATACATCGCACATGCAAGTGAGAAAAAGATTTCTGTACAAATGGTTTATGTTGGTCATGTGGTGATCACTGGCTGGCAATCATTGTTGACATGCATGCACAACAATAAAATACATTATTATATGCTCATTTTTTTCTCCATTAACTTTACATTGTCACAATATTGCATTATTTTTCCATACTGCATGGCTGCACATGCTCAACACAGGTTTCTAAAAATAGTATCATGTATTAGGAACTACTTTGATTGTAAGCAAATAATGCCTTAGCTTTGGGCTTATTACATTTGTTTGTGAATAAACTAAACAAGCTGTTTCATCCAGTTTGAAAGTACAGATGATAAAGTTAATGATGTGGATGGAGTTCACAGAATCACAATAAAACTTTCAAACAAACAAACAAATAAGCATGATATTCACAATGTCTACAACAACTTTGAGAGTAAATACCATTCTGATAATTTAAACACTTCTTCAGGAGAAATGTTCATAACTTTTCACAAATAGAATTGTTCAGACTGTTACCAGTGCTCTCTAGAATCTATACCAATAACATAGAAAAGCATATTGAGGCCAAGAGCTAACACATATCTAGCAGATATGTTTCATTTTACAAGTAAGTCAAAATACTAAATTTAAGAGGAAAGGAAAATTAAGAGCCTTATTGCCAGTAAGCCATGAGCATGAAGTCTTATTTCTGCAAGCTGTCACACTTTGCAAATTTCCCTGTTTAAGTTTTTTGATACAATGTTTGGATGTACGCTAGCAACAGAAGCCGTACAGGTTGGCTGGGATCCCGCCAACAGAGAGCATGCAAGTAACAGGGCATAAACATTGTCTTCTTTAGCTGGTTGCATTTCCTCAGAATGTAATTTCTTAGTTCTGCAAATCCCAATCACATGGCTCATGACATGGATTTCAAAACTTGATAAACACCACAAAATGTTATGTAATTTCGATTTCATTTACAAATGAAATCACATTATCATTACTGCACTAAAAAATAAATTAATGTGATATTCCACATCATCATTTTGATAATTCCTATTATAAGAATTATTGTTTCACACTAAATGGCAAACAAGATGAACTGTTCATAGTTGAAAGAATTAAAAGAAAAACATAAATGGTACAAAAATATGTTGAGTAGAATGGAAAAGATGTGATGATTATTGTAATATTTTGGAGGCTGCTGAAAATATTGTTGCTACAATAAATGCAATATGTAAAGGTGGTTTCTCCAAAATACACAGAACCACCTCAGAATAAAATGAAACTATACTGATGGAGATATATTGTGACATCTTTTACGGTGACATTATTGTGCTACAATAATCACAAGATATTTGCTGCTGTTGTAAGAAAATTGTAGGTGATAATAACTATTTTAAGTCAGATGAGATATTTCTGACAGAAGTCTGCAAGCAGATAAAGATAGGCTTGGGAAAGAATGTTATAAATATTGTAGAAGAAAGTTCAGTTCTTAGCTTAATTTATAATGAGTCCAACACACACACACATGTGTGTGTGTTTAAATAAAAATAATTATAATAATAATAATAATAAATGGTGTGTATAGCATAGTGATTGACATCAGATTCATTGGTATACATTTTAACTAGTGTACATGGTGATGTTTTTGATGTGCAAAGTGGCTTTTCAATCAGATGGAACATCAAAACAAAACTCCCAATGTGCAAGCTGTGCCTTAACTTGATGAAATCAAGTCATATCATAATGCTGAAAATAACAAGATCAGATATAACATTAGAAAAGAATTATTTGTGAGTGTGAAAAAACTGACATATTGATCAATTTACAATCACATGAAAAGTAAATGTCAAACTAATTTTAAATTTAAAAAAGAATATACTAGAATACAAGGCTTTAATACTTGATTCAGAAATACCAAAGACTAAAGAAGAAATGTATAACCACCTTTGATTTCTACTACATCTTGAAGGGAAATAAGCAGAATTATAAAAAAAACTAAATTCAGGAAACATTATTTTCTATATAATGTTCATAGAGCATTTGCAGTCTTTTCCTTTTAACTAATAAGCTCATAGCCTTTGTAAACCAATTTAATGAAAAGACAAAACTAGATCTTTTTAATGTGTTATTTGCATGTGCTTATTGACAATGAGATACTTTCAAAATCACATAATTGTACATATGGGACTTTTAGTTAGAACTGAGAAATTTGAAGAAAAAAGTTTTTATCCATACAAGCACATGGATGATGTTACTGCAAGTCTAGGAATTTTATTCCAGTTTCCAATGAGAAGGCATAAGAAATGCTTATCAGTATGTAGAAAATGTCATGAAACGTATTGAAATCTGGGTGATGTACATGAATAGTATATGAAGCAAGAGACGTTATGTTGTGTGATATTTTTCAGGAGTTTAGGAATGTCTGCATGGATAATTACAAACCTGATTTAGTATATTATTTCAGTACACATGGACAAACTCATGATGCAAATTTGAAAATTCTAAATAAGGTAGGATTAGATTAATGAACCATCTGAAATGTGTTAATTATGATTGAATCAGCAATTAATTGGAAATAGCATAATACCCAATATATACAGTAAAACAAATCATCAATACAAAGTTCCTGATGAAGGTAAAATGATGGATGATAGAGAATACAATAAATCAAGGTCAGTGTTATTCATTATATACCAGCTTACGTGGCTGAGCCATTTGCCAGTTACTGCCTCTCATAAATTTGGATGTGCAGGCAAACAACAAATTAAAAACCTTGGAAGACAATATAATGTCTTTGTGTGAATAATATTGTTTTGGTGGTATTTTAGAAGTAGATCTGAAGTACCAGCATATTTGCATAACTGTTCTAAAAATCCTTTGAATAAATAGTTCCTAGATAATCAGATTTGATTGATGAATAAGAGTACATAACCTTCATTACCTTAATTATTGTGTACATTAAAAACAAATAGACATATATCACTCTTTATCATATTTTAAAGTTGTATCTTCAGTTAGTCTTACAACTAAATAGTCATTCATCCAAGATCCAAGGTTAAAATCATACACATAATTGAATATATTTTTCAAGGAAAAAAGTAATGGCTTTGAAAAGGATTTATATGAAGCTGGTGAATAATGCTGTGTTCAGTGAGCAGATGGCAAATTTAAATAAAAGAATATTAAAATGTGTACTCATGCAAATAAATGTTTTAGGTGTCAAAGGAAAATATCATCTGCATGGAGGACAACCAGAAAGTAAATTAATTGTGAAGAGAAATAGTCATTATAACAGAAATAATTGTATTGTACTGTTGCTAAATATTTTTCATCACATAATCTGTATCAGAACCTTACATTACTTGAGACACTGTCTCTAAAGTAATTGTAGATCTGAAATATTGAGGGAGAACAAAAGGATATAATGGACAGTGATCTGAAAGTATCTAAAATCAAGTGATATTCAAAATTTCATTCTATATACAATAAACTGAACAACTTACATAGCAGTGTTTTTGTGCACTAGCTGTTTCTGATCTTAACTTTCAAAAATTTTAATTGGACATTAGTAATACTTTTTATTTTGCTTGTTTTCACAGACACTAGTAATAGCAAGTTTCCACAACAGCTATTTCTCACAGACACTGGTAACAACAAGTTTCCATATGATGAAAATGTTTTAGTCATTCAACTGAAACTTATCCCAACTACTGCAAGAAATTGTTACATTCCTAATATAAATCATTTTTTAAAAATTTGTTACTGTGGCATTATTAGTGTGCCTTGAAACTTTAGATCAAACTGTGAAACAAAACTTCCAGGTTCAGTCATTATGCTCCATACTTAGGTATTACCACTTGAAGAATTTGTTCAGGATTTATAGTACTTGGAGTTTGTATAATACAGTGATATCTTGGATTAATTTTAAGACCCCTTTGTATTTTCACTTGTTTGTGAAAAGTTATTTTAACAGAATATTTCTTGTCTTTGTTCATTTACAATATTAAATAACCAAAAATGAATGTGTTCTCTGTAATAAGGTGACTAGATTGTGATTTCTGTTATCAATTGGATTTGTAAAATAGTTTCAGGTTGATCATCTATGGTAGGCTTGTGCAACAATCACTTCTATCAAATGATTTACAAAACTTCAGTGTTTTTATCAGCCAGAAGAATATGCTCTTATCAGTAAGTAATAATTTTGGATATAGTCATTGTGTGCTTGGTATTTGTTTCTCCCATTTAATTTCTTTTAGAACTAGAGAGCTTAGGCTTATGAGTTGTATCAGATTTATCAGGCTGTTTGTTTTGTAGCATTGAAATAGTACTCTGGTTTACACTGTTCATTTACTTAATTATTTTGCCTTGTTATATCTGAAGTGCTATTAGAGAATCAGTCATAAACTGGCTCAGATAAAAGATAATAATCAACTTCCTGACTTCTTCAAAATGCATGTTTGTCGGTGAACCTATTGGCATATTAAATATTTCAAAAAGGATCATATAATTTACTGTGCGAGCTGAGATTAATGTTGGATGGTCAACATTACTGTGAAATGTTGCCTAGCTTACAACATTTCTGGAAATGGATTTTCTGTTTTGTAACTATTTTAAAAGGTTTATTCTTTTACAGTTCTAAAAGAAACAGCTGTCCTTTTTGTATGCATCATTGCCAATCCTAAGACAACTGTATCATCATCTGTCAAGTGAAATACTTTTTATTTATATGCTTCTTTTTCTCCCACAGCTTTTCCTTGCTCTTGTTTCCAGCTTTCTGATTGGCTTTCTAAAATTTTTGTGAAAGATTTTCCATGTTGGTTACAAAGTTCAACTCTATATGCATCTTTTGTAGTGAAGCTATCATTTTCTGATGATTTGTCAACCTTTGGCAGTTCCTCAGTTTTGCTTTCACCACCTTCAACCTATTTGTGACAATTTTTGTAGTAAATGTAAATATGATTCAGTACCATATTTTACTAAACTTGTATTTAACTTAAGCACATCAACATTAGGGAAAGAAAATAGTAAATTTTTAATAATGTAACATTTATTGGAAAAATAGTAACATGTAAATGGGGAGAAAGACATGCTCAGCATGTGAAAAGTACACAACTGAATTCAACAGTCATTGCTGCTGCCATGTATGAAATGTGAGATTTTTAAAACTGGGTTGAAGAAAACAGAATGCCCAAATGGATACTATAGAACTAATACTTCAGCAACACAAAACACATGCTACCTCACTTAGGAAGATTTTAAAAACTTAAGAGCATTAAATCAAAAGATCCAATCAGATAAACATTAAAAATTAATTTGGTTCCATCTTTTAATTTTTTTACATGGATGATTTAATTTCAGAAAAATTGGTGTGTTAATGAAAAACAGCTCAAAATAGATCATGTTATTTTGTGTTCCTCAGTTGACCAGAACAGTGGAAAAAAGCTTTTATTGGTCCAAGACTAGATACATGAAAATTAGTGATAATAGGTCAAACTAATAATAGAATGTTATCCAAGAGAAAAATCAAAGCTTTTAAAACTTTTAACTTTATTATTTATGAGATTTTAAATTACACGTGTCAGTTTGCCTGAATCTATTTGAAACATTCTACTATGTGGTAAATAGGCATTTCTGTAATATCATTGGAAACACCTTTATTGCAAAAAGTTTTTTAAAATAATTTTATGTTTTGATATTTCCTTTTATTCACTTTTATAAATGTATTGTTTAAATGTTATGAAGCTAGCATGAAATATGAATAGAAGTAATTCTAACCTTAAATATAATGCATGCTAAAGTATCTAATGCCATATTGTTAGCATGCCATCTTTGAAATATGTCAGTAATTCATTTGCATGGTCAATGTGTAGACGTTTACTCATCAGAATGTTAACCTTAGCATGACATCCAACAGTGAACATGTTATTACAGCTGCTCTTGCATGTACAAATAGGTCATATATGTTGTCTTGGGTTGTTCTGGTTTACGTGTTTCATATTGTTGTTCCAGTTATTTCCTTATCTGTCCCATTTGTTACACTAATTTATAAATCATATTTTTATTTTTCTTCATTTCTTTACTTACCATAAGTTTTATCTTCAACAAAAGTAAATTATTGAAGTTATTTTCTACTCATTTAAAAAGTATAACAGTAACAGAAGGTGGTGGAAACTTTGATGATTTTGATGTATTTGAAGACCACACTAAAGATGAACAGATTAGGGCCAATTTCCCAGGTACTATAAGAGAACCAGAGAATAATAATGGTTATAAATTTCTTGCCCTTACGACAAGAAAGTGATCCTTTACATGTGGTCTGGGAAAGAAGATAAATGAAACTGACATTAATAAACAATGTATCAGCAATGTGATCCAAGATTTTTTTCTCCCTCCCCCACTACAGTTTCAATGCATTTGTGAATTTTCATTCACAAGGTTATATAGCAGGTGAGCTATCTCAGGTTAACTTGGATCACTTATTTGACAGATTCTTCAAAGTTTATATTTGTAGCTTATCACGTGTATGAAGATTACTATAATAAATATTTGATAAATGTTGTTATTGTTAAGGATATATAGGAGGTAATAATAAAATGTATTTACGTAGCAGTAATACCTCAGGAACTCTGAAATGAAAAATTGTGGGAATATCTGACAATTGTTGCAAGATTTTTGATTGATGCTTTATTGAATGTTTAGTGTGTTTGCACAGCAATGAACAAGCAAACTAGCTAAGAAACAGAGAAGCAAACAAAATGGTAATTATCAGTCTCTGAAACAGTTCTGAGCCAAAACAAGCAAACTAACTAATGTTAGCTAAATGGCTTATTGCTGACTAACTTAAAATCAAGAAACAAGCAAAACACAAACAAGCAATCAAAATCTCTCAAACACTATAAGAAATGAATGAATGAATTACATACACATATTTGCTTACAAAAATGCAAGCAGACAACAAATAAGCAAATAACAGGAATCTCTAAGTGATATAATCTGGGTACATCGCAATACGTGGAAGACAAAAGATTAAACATCATAATCAAAATGTTGAAACACAGCTGACAAATTATGTTACATACTCAAGTCGAAATTCCATACAAAATGTTGACTGGTTAAATAAAACTGTTATTAGATGTATTTAGACTGTATGACTACATAATAATACTTGCATTCTGTACATTATAACAAGTAAGGTTTTTTGCTGTTTGTTACACCTTGTTCATTGTCTTTGAGTGTTTTTCAGGTATCCATATAATTTTGTTATTTTCAGCTGTTAGTTCATGTCCAAAACAGAATTCAGAAGATGGCTATGAGCTCCAGTTTGCTGTCAACCATCTTGGGCATTTCCTTTTGACCAATTTATTACTTGATCTTCTGAAGAAGTCAGCTCCAAGCAGAGTGGTCACAGTGTCTGCTTTGGCTCATGTCTTCTGTAAGTTCGATATGTACTGTAACTTAGCAGTATCAGGTATATTTTATACCTTTACTGTACTAGGTTCAATCCCCGGTTGAGCTCAGAAATTATTTATAATTTACTTGTAAGCTTGCACCATCAACATCCACATTATGCCATGAACTAAATTGTCCAATGCACATCAGCTAATTTTGTGCAAATCCTGTACAATTTCTATATTTGCTGTACAGTCATATATATAAAAAAGTAAGGTTTATTCAATAAAAGTGATGTACCTAAATATTTTTGATAGAAATAACTTGAATGCGTAAGACAAATACAAAATCAAAATATGCTGTCTGGATATTTCTACTGTGTGATTATCCATCCTTCTTTTTTTTTTCATCCTTGTTTATTCTTTCCTTCTTCATTAAATATGGTTCAGGCAGTGTTTGAATAAATGATTATTTTTATGGAGATCATGATTGTCCATTGTAGTACAAGACTAGAAGTACTAATCTTTGTGTTTGCTACTGTAACACTGAATATGAACTGAGTCAACCTTTTCATGTAAATAAACAGGAGATACAAAATAATAATGATAGTAGTTATTGATTTTAGTAARTTTATCTTTAAAGGTAAGCAGATAGTAAGTTTATCTTTAAAGGTAAGCAGATAGTAAATTTATATTTAAAGGTAAGCAGAT
>QKMX01358473.1:10727-22444 GCA_003401595.1 Venustaconcha ellipsiformis | reverse complement strand
TTGTGAAGTCATGTGACTAGTAATGCAAATGGCAAGCACAGGGTCAGGTTTCATCAAAGCTGTAGTTGAGTCTTGACGTGTCAGCAGATTAAAGACATACAGAATATAGTATTTACCATTTCTGAGAAAATAAATCATTTTCCTATATATAGAGTTCATGCAGGTATAAGTCATTATAGCTTTAAATTTGCTAGGCCTGCTGGTAAGCTACTACCATATGCCACTACCGCACCGTGGTGGCAAATCCTAAATTTTTTATATGCAATTGCTTTGACCCCGTACCCAAACCGAAATGTCCAAATGTGAAAAATGAGGTGGAATATTTGGAGGAAAACCGGATTAGAAAAGGAACTGCTATTCATTTTAAGCCAAATTTGTTGTCCAAAAATGTAGAATCTTTGAGCTGAACTTTGGTGTGAAACTGTTACACAGTGAGATATAGCTTGAAAACTTTGGTTGTAGATCTTGAATAGAACACAGGAGAAATGAGAAATTGTCGTCCCTTGTTTTATATTTTAAAACTATAGGAGCCCCTGGATCATTATAGGTTTGGGGACTGGTTTATTGAATCACAAAAGACAAGTTGATCTGACAGAAAATTCAGTCCTTGTTTATACAGCAATGTACAATTTTGAATGTCTTTTGTTAAAATTTAAATCAACCTGTTTTTAAAAAATTTTAACGATGGATTTTTAATCAGATTGTTTTAAGGAGTATAGGTTGTTTGAAAAATCTTGTTTGGGATTTGATTGGCACACAAATTCAGGGTTAAACTTTTTTTTGTTACAAGATAATTCTATCACTCTGCTTTTACTGTTTTGTTTTTTTGCATACTGTGACAGGAAATCTTTAGTTTGTATAACATGCATATATATTTGCTTTAGAATTCTTTTTAATTAAAGGTTTGAATGGAAACAAAACTTAATTTATGTTCATTATGTTATTTCCACATAACAACATAATGCAGGTCAGCAGAGTAAAATCAGAAATCGTATTCTATACATTGAAACAACTTTACATGCCAAATTATTGATATTATTATGATCTAAAATGTATTTTAATTACATTCAGTAATGATCACATGTGAACCTTGAAAAAAAATCAATTTCATCTTGGAAAAACTGTGTGAAAGATAACCCCATCTCCTAATGACCCAAGCAACACAGCCCAAGATCCCTTGATCTTGGACTTGTATATGGTTAAAAAGATGAAGTTGAGATCTTCCCACCTACCAACATTTTCACTGGCAAATCCAGCAAAACTAGCAAGATTTGTTGATTGATTTACTTGGGTCTGGTGGCCATTTGTGCTCCTGCCACCAGCCCTACCAGATCCAATGTTTGTCTCTGCGACAGTAAATCTTGGAGGGAATGGTTGACCCTGCATGCCAGTCAACATTTTCTTGAATGTCTCGGATTGAAATATTGCATTTGAAAGCAAGGCTAGCGGAAATTGTTTTAATCTCATTTAGCTGTGTGTGTGTAGTGTGTGTGTGTTTTCATTTGGTATGCAGTTACACTTTTATACTACCCATAAATTCTTTGTCTTTTTGTGTTTTTTGTGCCTTTGTTTGACTAGTTCCATTAAACTATATGCCTTATATTTGTAGGTTAGAGGAGGAGATAGAAAAAGACCCGTTAATGAAAACATACACCATGGTACTGCAGATTTTTCTCAGCCAGGCTTTGGACTCTGACTTTCTGAAAGAAATCTACAACTGTGAAGGTATTAGTTTGAAAGTTGTAGCCTTTTCTAGTTCAAATTTCAGTGATGTGTGTCAGTATTTTATAAAATTGCTGTATTTTTGTACTGAGAGGTGAAGACATTCATATCTCATTTAACTAAGATTTTCAGATCTACATGTAATGAGAAATGCCACTCTCAGTGCCTCCCATGATTAAGCCAACATCTCAGTTTTTGTCTTGCCTACTTTATTGTGGTCATTAGTTTCTAATCTCCTGTGGGATTGCTTTGATACTTGGACCTTACAATAAGTCTTTCATCTTCATCGAGCCCACCCAACTAGACAGGGTTGTGGTTATTTGAAAATCTTGCTCATATGGATTGCTGCCATATGTTGACAATATAATTAGTAAATATTGCCCTTTCTATTTCATGCAACCCTTCATCGTCTCTCTCTGCCCCTGTGGCAAGGTCTAGGTTATTTAAAAATTGTGGCCAAGTGTTTGGCTAAAGTTTTTTTTATGCCTGGCATAAGGCCAAGTATCCTCACAATAACTTGAATTACAAGAGCTACCATAACTTTATGGATGGTTAGTATTTGTGGTATAGAAGAAAACTTAAGATGTTAGGGTCACTGTGACTGAAGGAAAAATGGTATGGGGCATAACAGAAGTCTCCACAGTTTTAGGATAGCTTGAAATTTGGGTAAGGAATAACTCTATCCATTTAATTGTTGTCATACATCATCTGCTGTTATTACTTTTGCTTTCCTTGTCAGGAACTTGAAGTTAATTTCTTGCACCAAATTAGTATTGTAGCATTAAAAAGTTTTAGAATTGAAAAACAGGAACCATGTCTGACTCCAGTATCACAGCTGATATCTGGAATTCCTTCATCCTTTTGCTTAGCTGTAAAAGTGCATTAAATGTGTGCATATTGGCTCTGCCCTTTATCAGAATTTAATTGAAGAATGTAAATAATATTTGAAAAAACTTTAAAATTAAAAAGCTTTGATCCAGGAATGTTCCAATAAAGTAATACCTGGGACCCATGGAGACTTTTAATATGGTAGTCACCCATAGATGCAATTTAGAATTTTGTGTCATTTTCAAATGAACTCTGAGTAATAAGAGTACCCTGGCATAAAACATTGCCTTTGTAGTGTTAATGGAAACCCACCCCACTCCGGTATATTTCTGTATGTTGAAGTGACCTAATGTAAAGGTGTTCATGTCCTTCTTATTCTCTTGACAGATACAACTTACACAGAACCATTGAAGACAGTAGAGAAGATTTTGGAGCAGAAAATCATTCTTACAGATAAAAAACAGAGGTGGACAGAGAATTTTAAGGTTTGCTTTGCTAATAAAACTGATTTAAATGTTTGTAGACGAAAGATATTCTCAACCCAATCAAATCTCGGCACATTAACAAATAATACAGAAGTATTAGTAACTAAAATCAAAGTAAAAGACGCAGTTTATTGCTGGAAGAAAATTACATTATCCTATTTCATTTAACTATTGCGATGTTTCATTATAAGAAAGTTAGTAATTTTTCAGGTAATTGCAAGTTGTTTAAAAAATTTATATCAAATATTGGCTAAGAAAAGGAGTACAGTGCTTATCCAACAGTTTATGAACACTCTTAGAGAAGTATGACTGACCCAGCTGAATATCTGAAACTTAAATATATTTAATACTTGCCTTTTCAGAAAACATCATAAAAACTTAATAGGATGTTTGCATCTAGTTTGTTAACTTGATTCATTAGGTGTGTTCATTATCTTGCGTTCATCAGTCCATTAGCACAAATTTATCACTGCTGCTTATTTTAAAAAAAACTTTAGGCTTGCCCTGAAATTTTACACAGATCGCTTCGATGGCCTAAGTGGGTAGATCATCTATCTCAAGTGCTAAGAGGTTGTGGGTTCAAACCCCAGCCAAGTCATACAGAGACTTACAAAAATGGTACTAAGAGTTGCCGTGCTAGGCATTCATCATTAAGAGGTTAGTCTTATGACTGTTTAGCCTCGTGACAAAATAATGTGATTGGGTTGGACATCGTGCTATATGCTTGTGGCATTATGCCACAGTGCTAGACATTGCTATAAACTGTCACACTGCAGTCATCATAGCAATATGATAAAAAACTTTTTAGAGCTGTATTAAAAATCCAAATCACACACACGTACACACTGAAACTTTACACACAAATTCATTGCAAGGTCTAGTTGGTCTTAAATGCAAATGGTGCTGCCTAGACATTCACTATAGTTATCCTAGTAATGCTACCCCTTCTAAATGGAATGGCATGTTAACATGGGGTTTTCACAGACTTCCTGACTACGTGGTCCTAAATGAAATGCTAAATAGAATGTCATTTTAACATGGGGTTTTCACAGACTTCCTCTCTTCCTAAATGAAAATGGTGTGGATCTGACATCCAAAATAGACACAACAGTAGCAATTTTGAAAATCTTGTCACTACTTTTCCTGAATCAAAGGTCAAATCAGCATGGGCTTTTACCAACAAATCGAAGATGACCGTGACAACACCAATCCACACCAAAATTAGCTTTCCACCCTGAAATTTTATATTTTATTTTATATTTTATATTTATATTTAGATCACAACACACTATCAGACCTGCTAACTTTAATATTTTGCTGCAAGTCTATTAGAAATGACTTTTAACATATGGACTTATGGAATAAAAGCAGAAAATTGGGAAATATGATTGGCTTCCTGTGTTTGATTTTTCATCCAGGTTTCATATTAGATTCAGTGGTGTCAGGGAACCAGACCAGTTTTAAAGGAATACCACTGATGCTTTAAACTTGCAATATTTTGTGAAGCAAAACCTCTGCATGATCATGCTGTTGCTTATTTTAATTGATATCCACATCAAGCAATACATTTTCAGAACAAAAGGGACATAAACCTCTTAAAAAGGTTAATAGTGCATAAGAATAAAAGGGAATATTCACATTATTTGGAAAAAAAAGCAGAATAGAAATAATTATGATCAGTGGACATTGTTTGTTGATTTGAATATGTCACATGGTGGGATAGGTAAATACTGCTGCCATGGCCCACCTGAAATTCAAATTTTTTTTAAGGATTACATCAGATTGAGAGATAGCAAGAAGCTATTGAGTTCTTTAGTGTTCGGAACTGCAGTTTAGGTTCATGTAAACTTTACAAATATTTTAGGTCGATTTGAAAACAATGTTTACCGTCATTGCTTTAATATTTACTCACACTTTCTATACTTTTAAATACATGTTTTCCAGCTTGACAATGCCAGTAATTGATATTTGTTACACCTTACCAAAAACTGGTCTAACTTACAGAAAAAATTGACTGTCTAGCTGAGAAGTTTATGATAGTAGGGTCTGTGCTATCATTGAATGTATGTTTTCATTCATGGTTTAGCACAGTACTGCCTTTTTTTGCTTACTCCATTAATAATGAGTGTTATATTAGCGAGTTCTTAACACTAAATTGTTAATTCATGTATCCTTAGGTATTTTCGGTAAAACATGTCAACCATGTACATTAAATGCAAGAATATATGGCAAGAAAATATGCAGTGTTGTTTATTATGTACCAAAAGTACTTCATCTCTTCCCTGCAGTGTGTGCACTATGTGATTGGAAGAAGTTGTGCAATTTTACAAAAAGCAGTCAAAGAGAAAGACAAAAGAAACAAATCTTGCAAAGACGAACAATGATATCTTAAGCATCATTCCTAAGTCACTATCTCTTGCAAGCTTTATGTGGGATATTGTGGGACAGCCCTGGTGTGATGTTTACAGCCATCAGTTACAGTTGCTCAAGAGGAAATGGAGAAGAAAATGTTGAGGTTTTGCAATCTACTGGTTTTTAACATATATGTTGTTCTAGTTCAAGACAAATTTTACCCTTGTTTCTATCTCATGAATGTTTTTCTGGCTCAGTCGTTGAATGTTTGGCAGCTAAGTGGGATGCTAAGTTGGGCACATTCTTTTACTTGATTTGTTTCAATACAAGTTGTGTCCAGAGCCATCCCAGCTGTACTGGTTTAGGGAATGTTGACAGATCCATTATGATTGCAGCTCTGTCTCCATTTATGGGGATCTTTCTGATAGATCCATACATCTCTCCATACCTTTGGTGACATACCCATATTGTGACGGAGATTTTCAGTGAACAGTCTACAATACTCCCAGCAAACCAGCCAAATATTCCAGCATGACACATTCAGCTTTCCATATGTTCATGACTTGTCTGCACGGGAGTGACTGACTTGTACAGAGATGATGAAATTGAATCATCTATACCACCAGGTATAGTTTATTTAATATGCAAGCCAAACCAGAACAGGATGAAACATGGTGAGTGTAACAATACTCCAACAAGACAGCATTGTTTAGAGTAGACTGTTGCAAGGCTGCAGTCGAGGCTTCCACCATGCAACTATGAAGACAAAGTCAGAAGATGAAGAGGCTCCTTCCTTCCATCTACTTCTCTGGTCAGCTAAAATTAAGAAAAATAATGGCCATCTGTCAGAAATAATCTATGATTTGAGTAATGAAACCAAGTTTCACTGCCTCCAATCCTACTAGCTTGACCTGTCAACCCCCATCACCTACAAATGGCCTACTGTTTGTGCCTGACTCCTGCAGTTCCAGTCTCACCGGGTCACCCTATTTCCTCAAAATAAACGGGTGATCAAGGTAAATTCAGAGGGGCTTTAAATTTCGTTTATCAAACTCCTGTCCCAATTTTACTCATATCAGATAATGAGAAGGATGCTATTCTACAACAGGAGATAGTCACTTAAAGATGCTTGACCCAATTCACCATCAAGCAATAAGACTCACTTTGGGAGTATTAAAGACACCCCCATATGAAAGCCTTCTTGCTGAAGTGAATGAGTCACCTCTGTCACATCGTAGAGAAACATTATCATTACAGTATTCCCTAAAATTCAGATACAACTCTTTAAACCCTGCTTTAATGTCAATATCCAACCCAAATATAAAACATATCAAACAAACCAAATGACATTTTTACCTTACGCATATTACAGCCTTGGCAATCAAAAGTATTTTTCACTCTGTTTAAAGGAAACAAAAATCCATTCTTCATAGCTCCTATAAGGAATTTATCTGCTAATATAAGAAATGCACATGAATTTACACTAAACAAAGAATGAGGAAAAAACTGATGCAGCCTTCAGTAATGGAAATCACCATACAAAAGTTCACTTGCTGGATAGTACATTGATATATTCCGCTAAAAATCAGAACAGAAGACCTTGTTCTGAAATATATGTATCAAAACCAAATATATTTTAAACTCTATCATCATCTCAGGTTCACTATCAGTACTTATGTTACTACACAATAGAAAGTTGGAAAACCCATTGCTGCATTACTGACCAAAGCTTTGTACCTCTAGCAAAATGGTATACCCAGTCATATTGGTATTATTATCAGTCAAAGGTCAGACAATATAAAATAAATACACAGCATTATTTTGACAGCAGATGTAAGCTTACCAAAAGTCCTGCAGAGTTTTATATATGAAAAACTTAGTCCTTATTAATCAGTGGCTATAGCATTTTAATCATATCCTTTACTTGTAATTGTAGAGAAGTAAATGGAGAATGACAGAAAGAAAAACTAAATGTGATAACACACAAGTAAAATAACTGACTTTCATTATTGTCTTTAAAATGTAGGTAGAATTTCATGAGAATTTATTAGAATTATTTACTTTATTCATTAGTAAATAAGCAAAAGATGTGAATTTTAAAGGGTCTTCAAATCCTTCATCTTTTGAAATGGCTGAACATCATTCTTATGTACATCAAGATGCTTACGTATTACCAGTCATATCTAGCAGCAAACATTTCAGGCAGATATGCTGTTACATAATGCACTGGTAGATCAAGATCTATTCAATTTTTGGTGGTTAATCAGTAGAACCAACATCATAGATCCTTTTTTTAAGTGCTGGCAGATCAGGATGATGTTTGCACTTATAAGTAGGTACATAGGGTGCATCAGAAATCTTTTGGCTCAAATGTTGCAGGACTTTAAAACTCCACCATGAATGTTTTGGTATTACTCACTTCTATCGGTCTAAAATTAAATGATTTTTTTATGTGCAAAATATGAAATAAATCCTGTCATGATTATTTTTTTACATGTTATCTGTATTTTCCATTCCAGACTGCACTAAGAACCTGTCCATATCTCAGGGAGATTCAAAAATACAAACCGGAATTGCATTGCGATGTAAGTAATAGGAAAATTTTAAAAAATCATGTTGTAGAACAAGCTGTTCATATTTGACATTTTTGCTGCTTCACAGATATAGCTGCCATTCCAAAAAAAATTAAAAAAACCCAAACTTTAAACAACTTTTCAATAGCTGCTCAACAGAATCTGACCAAATTAGGCAGAAAACAAACTTTTATGTAAATAAACGACAATGATACATCAAAGTTGCCCTCTGAAGCTGACAACAGAAGCAAAGGAAAACATCTTTTCAGACTTTTACCAAAGCTTGTACAAAGGTTGTTCAATTTTTTTTACAAAATGATGCAGTTTTACCGTAAAAAATATAAAAACATCAACACAACTTTATTGAAATAACCTCGTGATAGAGTTTGACCATGTTTTGGTAAAATATCCTGGCATAAGGGCATTTTAATATAGGATCGAAGATGCTCATGGATGAAGACAGAAAACCTAGTGAAATCTTGAAACAATTGTTTTCGTTACATACACTATCATTACCAGTGAAGAAAGTTCAGCAGAAAGGACACTGCTGGCCCAGAGTTTTTGTCAGCCATTATTGTATTTAGCTAGTTGGCAGATGTTAACCGTATGAGAAGTTTCTTTCCCTCTTTTGGTTCTTGTTTTCTATTTTATATAAAAACTATATTTGTTGTAATAAATTATGTTTTCAGAATTAAGAAATGGCAGCAGGAATTCTTGAGGCATATCCTAAACACATCATAACTCTTTTGAAAGCACATGCGATTGTGGGTCAGTGCTATTTGGCACACAGAACCAGTTGTGGCATATTCTAAATTATAAGTGGTATTTCTAGCTCTCTATTGGTCATAGACATGAAGAACTTATGGGATGACCTGGTCTCCTTTATCCCTCCATCCATTAGCAGTTCATTGTCACTACTCCTCCTAAACTGCTTGAAGGATTGCAGTGAAACTACACACTCATTCATCCTATGGTCTGGTTGGTCACAAATGAAATTGGTGTGGCCTGAAACTCATCCAATATGGCCACCACAGTGGCCATCTTTAACATCTTGTTATCACTGCTCCTCCTGAATGGATGGTTATATCAACATGGATTTTCACTGAAAGATTTCTTATAAAATCTAGTTGGTCCTAAATGGAAATGGTGCCAATGTAAGGTCCAGTATGGTTACCACAGCAGCCATTTTAAAATACTTTTTGTCACAGCTTCTCTTGAACAGAGCAAGACTTATGATGTTTCATTGGTTCTAATGAAAATGTTGTCAGTCTGATGTCCAGTATGACCATCATGGCAGTCATGTTTCAAATCCTGTTATCACAGCTCTACCTGAACACAAGTCATACTGGTGTTGGGTTTTCACAAAGAGACTTCTTATAACGTCCATAACACATCATTTAAAGATGTAAAATCATGTTATATCTGATCTTTAATTATATTGGGTTTATCTTGCTCAAATGTGAAAACTTTTTTTTCAGTTGAAGTCAAGTCTGTAAAATTTGATACATTTTTATACATTAGAAAATATTTTCTTCTGCAAATGAATGTGGCAGGGGCTTACAGCATTTTGTGGAACGATCAACAATAAGAGGAAATTGAGTCATAAACCTTTTGCATAAAATTAATTTTAAAAATGTACCTTTTTACTTTCCATATTTTTAGGTTGGCAATATTTTTGTTAATTTCTTCAGTATTTTTGTTCCTTTGTGCTATTGAAGATACAGCTATTTTGCTCTTTACACATTTTAAGCATATTTTATGATACAATGTTCACTTTTATTACATGGCTGACTTTGGTTCGTAAGATGATATTCTTATTATAATCAGTAAAACTTGGACATCTCATATATCAGATGCACAAATACATGTTTTAATTCATTAAAAAAAATTTGTCTTTGTGCAGGTATGTCCACAATGTGATGAGTTGGTTGAAACTGTGGTGTATCTGTTCGGACGACCATATAACAAAATCACTTTAAAAGAGGAAGAGAACCCTCGCATAAAATCGGAGTCCCTTGTAAGTATATACGGCATCTGTGTAGAACCATGTAGGAACTGCAGTATAGTGTTATAATCTAATAGCCTGTACAATATGTTTTCATAGATTTTGAACAAGTGGCAAAATATTTTGAATGGGCAGCATAGTGTGAATTCGTTTTTTCATGGGATGGGGGGGAATTTTAAGGCATACTGAAAACAATAATGGAACAATTTTATGGCATTAATCTAATGACCAAGCCATACAAGTTATCCGTATATAGAATAAGACATTCCTTTCTTAAGCCAGTAATTGACGTACAGCAGAAAATGTGACTATTTTGAGAACCATAAACATTGATACACACAAAAAAAAAGAATTTATATGTATTTTCTTGTGGCATGTGTATTAAATATTTTCCAAGGAATATTAATATTTTAGTAGTGAATAAAAAGAATGATTGCCATTTAAAGGTATTTGTGATCAAATTCTAACAAAATTACACCAATAGCTGAATATTTTTTATCAAACATCTACAAGACTTATATTACTTGTACTGTCGCTGCAGACAAAAACTCTATTTAGATCACAGAAAAACTACAAAGGTAGTATGTATTTTTGTTGTTTTACTTTGAATGTTTTAAGATTTATTTTATCAGCCATAAAAATCAAACTTTGATCTTAAAATAGACAGCTGAATTTTTTGGCAACTTCTGTAATACAAAATTATTTTTTTAGCAGATTGAACATGAAGTAATTTTTTTTATTGTACCGGAAGTTAATTTTAAGAATAACTAAATGTTTTAGTATTTGATTCCTAAAATTATATGCATTTACCTGTTTGAAATATATATTACAGTCCTCAGATATTTTTAATTTAGAAACTGTACGAAGGCCAAATATGTAAATTTCAAAAGATATACAAGTAAACTTTATTGCTGCCATCTTCAAATCAAATCTGTTGAATTAATCAGTAAAATAGCACACTTTGACAATATGCACCATTGAGTGTGCTTACCATTGAGTGCTTACCACTGAGTGTGCTTACCATTGAGTGTGCTTACCACTGAGTGTGCTTACCATTGAGTGTGCTTAATATAGGTTGTGGGAACTTGTACAGTCTAAGTTTAAACTGAAGGAGGCCTAAGAATCTAGGCCAAGGGTATTGGTAAAATTACTTTCATTGATGCTGTAATTGTAACTTGCTATTTGTATTCATTTATGATATACAGTAGTGGCAGTTACTGTGGAACTATAATAGGACATGATCCATCATTTTTTTAAATTTTAAGTGCACACATTTTATCAACAATTCAGTGTCCGTATCGAGAAATATGAGATCTGAAGCACTTAGTCACATGGTATTTCTCCATGAGAAAGATTACTAAAAACTTCACCTTTCCAATACATTTTGGGTAAAGAATTAACTTCCACAGAGTGCCTCAAGTCTTTTCATTCACACATTTTTTCAAGTATTGTAGAAATCTTTATTGTGAGGCTATCTTGCAATTCTGATTTAAGTTTGATTTTGTTGTTTTTCAAAGCGCCAATCTGTACCACGTTAGAATAAGATTGCTTGCAAGCAGCATAAGTTAATCTCCTCTCACATGACACACACACACACACACACACACACAAACATAATACTCATGCACACAAATTTTAATGTGTATATTTGCTACATGTACAGCATGTTAATATAGTTTTGCATTACACATGTCTCTGTGACTTTTTTTTTCTTCAGATTTTACTTATATGCTAAAGAATATATATATATAT
>QKMX01358472.1:21473-32991 GCA_003401595.1 Venustaconcha ellipsiformis | reverse complement strand
TCCAAATATGCATAATTAAGCATTTCTGAGATCTCTGTATATGCATGTTGTAGTTGACAATAAGAAACATAATTAGTTTACTCAGCATGGAGCAGATCTGCCAACATCTTAACAGTGAATAATATTAGTTTCTTAACTGCCTTACCTACATTTAGAAATTGTATAAAATATAAGTGTTAAACACTGTATACCATATATGCATGTACACTACCATATGCACACACCTGTAAGTCCAAGCAAACTGTAGACCTATTTCTGCGGTCGCATGATTTACTGGCAGGTCAGGTTCTATGCAGTTTGTTAGGAGTAACCAGTAGAACAAATATCATAGACCCTGGTATGGCAAATTATGCTATAGTACATCAGGATCCTTGTGGTTTGTGGTTTGATTTTACCTATAAGCAAGTATAAATGGTGTATATTATATTTTCATTTCAATTTACTGCTACAGAGAGCAGCACAACCAGTGTACTAGTCACACCTACCAAGCAACATCCCAACAGAAAAGGTTCAGAAAATTTCATTAGTTCTGCAAAACTCCTTCAGTCATTGACAGATGCCTTCCAGGCAGGGAGGTCACCCAGAAGGAAAAAGTAAGTTATGTATATTTAATTTTGAATTGTTTGTAAGGTTATTTCATTATATGCTTTGGATAGTTGTGTTTTGGACTGGACCTTGTCCAAAATCAAATTCATTTTCTAACTGATCTGAATCATCAATTTTGGTTTTGTAAAACATGTTTATCTCAGTCTTAGTCCAGAACATTGGAAATTCCCCCTTGAAATGCTGGGTCTCCCTGTTGTTTACTACATTTATATTATAATTTGAAAAACAGACCTTCTAATTATAACTAATTATGTATCATGTAAATATGTGGAACCTTGTAGAATGAAATTTTTTGTTAGGTAATATTTCTTTTTAGAAATTGATAATTGTGACTCAGGTCAGGTAGAGGAGTATGAAATCTTGTTTATTAGAAAAACTCTTTATTCATGCTGCAAGATCTGAGCCGAATCATTTGGGCTGGAATTCATACAAACCATTAAATTTGAGGTATTCTTCTCTGGAAATACAAATTGCTAAAAAATAACATTTTTGGAAATAGAAACTGGGATTTATAGTAAAATTTTAAGTAAGGATATATTCTTGGATTGTATTATTGTGATTTAACAAAAGACCAGACACATTACAAAGGCACAGGTTACCACAGGAACATAGGACTTCAGCATTGGATTTATTTTAGAATACAACTGAAGTTTGTTCAGAATTTGAAATATTAGGACTTGTGTTAGAAATTCTAGGATTATTTGGAATATTTGTATTCTATGGAAATAAATTATTTGTTGAATTTTACAATACTTTATGGGTTTTTTTATTTTTCTATTTAAGACGATGTTGTAATAGAAAATTTGGAGGCTCGTCCTTGGGATATAAATTTCACCAAAATATTTCAGAAAACTTTTTCAAAATTTAAATTGACCTTGTTTTGAAATTTTTAAGACTCGGGTATTATTTTATTTTATTTAGTGAAGCCAACAAACTTAAATAATGTTATCTAAAGGGGAGAACTTTATTTTAAATCCTTCACAGGAACAGTTAAGAGTCCTTCAAAAAGGATGAATTGATCCAGCTTGCCAGACTGTATGATCTTTCTGAGGCAAATGATTAAAACAAGAAATAAAAGAATATTATGGTCTGCTATTTGGTAGAAAAGAATTTTTTTTGCATAAAAGTGCTTTATGTTTGATAAGTAAGTCTCTATTTGACTATTCTTTGCACATATTGGAATTGAAATTAAAACACAAGAATGAAATAGAGTTAAGTAAGCTTGAAAGAAGGAAGAGAGACACAGTTGCAGAAAGAGAAAGAGGAGAGACAAATGCAGTTGCAGGAAAGGAAAGAGAGAGAGAATGTGAAAGAGAAGAAAGGCTAATGCAAATGCAGTGTGAAAAAGAAGAAAGAGAAGTGCAAATAGAAAAGGTAAAAGGCGAATTTAATTTTAGATTAAAAGAATTGGAGTTGGCAACTTGAATGCACTCCCCCACTTTACACACAAGTTCAGGTTTTGATATTACTAGAAATATTAGGTAAGTACCTTCTACGGAAAAAGTAGATAAATATTTTCCTCTTTTTGAAAATATTGATGAAAATTTGAAATGGTCAAGTGAGCATTGGACTTCATTATTACAGATTAGCAAGGTTCTGACATGTACACTTCCCTGTCAGTACAGCAAAGCACTGATTATGATCTGCTTAAGGAATGTATCTTGGAGGGTTATGAGTTGGTACCTGAGGCTTATTGACAGAAGTTTTGGAACTATAAAACTGAGATTCTACAAACTCCTGTTGAATTTGCAAGAACAATTATTTTTAAGGGTGCTTAACCAAGAAGGTTGGTCAAGATTACGAAAATCTCAGACAACTCATATTAGTTGAAGAGTTCAAGAATTGCATCCATAGTGACACTAAGACTTACTTTGAAGAATACAAGGTCCAAACTTACGAAAATGTTGCTTGTACAGCTAAAAGGTATTCCTTAGCCTATAAATCTTCCTCTCAGCAGCTTTTGGCAAAAGAAAAAAACTAATTCAACCTATCATGAGCACTTCCAAATCTCAGTATGGCATACCTTGTAGGAATAAAGTTTCTGATATGATTGATCAGAAATCCTTATCTCTTCCTGCATGTACTTATTGCAAGGAGAAAGGGCACAATATTTCTGATTACTAAAAGATTGAAAACTAAGCAACAGAATCGAAACAGATCTATTCCAAATGCTCTTTTTTTTTTAGAGGTCATGGCCATTTATTGAAAGCAATACATTTGTTGGGTCAAACAAATTCCAATCTAAGCTTCTCAGTCTTTTATTTTCAGGAACTCTTCCTTTTCTGAGAAGTCTTCATCAAATGTAAGTTTTCCTTTTCAGGAAGTAGAGTGCAGCAATGTTAATGTTAATGTGTGTGTAAATTTGTAATCATACTTAGTTTCAGGATCCAAGACTTTTGGAAGAGTGCAGTCTTTTTACCTACCCATCATGGTTATTCATTTATTACCAGTCAGTGACCTAGTGGAGATACAGTTGTGGTTAATCCACTTGAAACTGACAAGTTTTATCTTGTTCTTTGGGTAGTCCGAATTGTTGTGAAAAAAAAAATCATCTGGAAAATTTGGAAATTTAAAAGCCTTGGATGGCACATCCTGAGGTCCTAATGGTGCAGTTTCATAATTTCTTGTCATAGTTAAATTATCTTTAAATTTTCTAATGTTTACATTTTTCTTTAAACATTCTTTTTCAGACCTCCTAAGAAACGCATCTCCTCAGCAAGTGCCGGCGATAAATCTGCAACAGAGAGTGCCACTCACATTGACTATAATTCTGGTATTGCTGGAACAAGCCAGGAGGTAACAGTTGGATGTGCAACTTCTAGTCATATAATTTTTGTATAATTTTTCATGGAAAGGGAAATTTGTTATTATATCAGATTTTTAATGACCCCTGAAGGAGGGTCTATGAGTCTTAGAAGGATGTGAAAATCCATTTGGAACTTGTCATTGTTTAAAAGTGCCAGCAGATAAACAGCCTTAGAGTTCTTAATGATACTCATAGTGCACTGCTAAATACTGTGAAAAATCCTGTTTTATCTTTTGTTCATTCTTTTTATCAGTTACTTGTTCATATCTGCCTTAAAACCAGAATCTTGGTAAGTACAATATAGGTGATGTGATTTTTCATTTCATCATGCATCCCTTTGGGAATGGAGAGATAATGGTGAGTGTTTCTCCATGGAGTTGCCTTGGGTTCTCTAAGAATAGATTCGCAACGAGTTGCATCTAATGATCACTGTTGAGTGGACATGGTGTAAAAGAAATGGACATTTTATGCTTATGACCCCATCCTGCTTGTGCTGAATAATGATGAGGGGGGGGGTAGAGTTGTCTGTTATTCTTCCAAATATGAATTTTACATAACTTCATTTTAATGCAGTGATATGTGAATTTCATTTAAACTATTTTTGAGTGACACATCTGATTTCCAGGGTTGTTGTTTTTTTTTAAACAAAGTATTTCATTAATTTAACATTTTCAGTTTTTTTAATCATCAAATATTTGAAAATAATTGCATTTCTTTGATTGTTAAAATTTGATATTTTGGAATTAGAGTCATTGACATCTTGACATGGAGCTCTTCATGTAAAATTCTTGATGTAGAACAATATAAACTTGATGAAAGTATAGTTAGCATCTTATTAATGTGAGCTGTAGCCAAATGCTCATTAAAAGGAACAAAGATCTTGTGCTCAACAAGTATCTATGCACTGTTTTAAATAATGGGAAAAAATCAAACATCATGAACTAACAATTTTGTTATCAGTTGTCAGGCAAAAATATCATGTATCAGATCATCATATTATTTATAGAGATGATGTGTTCTTGTTTGATGAAGAAATGTAAATCCAGTTTCTTAAGCAGCATGTAAGTTTCATAAGCAGGTGCTTTTTAAGCAAGAATGATGCTTGATTGTGTTGTTAAAACATAGCACTTCTGTCTAAAGGAGATGTATAATTATCAAGGTCCCATCATTGCTGATGACACTCTCAACCACTTGTATCTTAATATATGTACATGGATTAACATAAAAAATTAAATTAACAGAGAGAGAGAGAGAGTAGACAGTGAACCTTTACTGAAAATGTGCTGCTGGACACTGAGTTAACATCAGAAAGTGAATGTCAATATTTTATCATAAGTGTAATGAAAAGAGATGTAAAATTAAACTGAAAGAATAACAGAACATAACGATGGAGAATCAAATAATTAAAGTTTGCTATAAATGAGTGCATGTTTTCTATAGATCATAAAATAAAATATAAAAACTTCATTACATTATAAGCTAAAAGTCAACTGAAAATATGATTTACCAAATCGTCAATTTTCTTTGAAGAAGGGGGAAGGTCTGTATGCAGAATTGGCAAAGACATGATTTTCAGACTGCTTATCATAACTAAAACTGGATTAAAGGTTCATAAACCAATCAAAGAGATCAGAGTGGAATATTTTTTTCCATATTTCCTTTACACAATCAAAAAGTATATATGATTTGGATGTCTGTTTTGGTTTGATTTAGGTCTATATGGCACAGAAACACATGAATTCAAGACAGGCTGGTGGTCTTCACTTGTTGACATAGGTACAATCTAGTCAGTCTTGTTTGAGAAACTATTCATCCATTATAGTATACATAATTGTGTGTCTGTTTTGTGCAATAGGAGCATGTCAATAAAATAACTATCAACAGGTGTTCAGTTTTTATTTTAGTATTAAGTATATCTGATGAAGAGACAAAAATGTGCAGAAAAGGATTATCATATCTGTGTGTGCAGATGTCAAGTCCATGGAAGAGTTGCATAATATTGTCAGCTACAGCAAATAAAGAAATTTGCCCACAATCATTCAGTGAACATTTGGCAAAGAAATAGTATTGCAACATACCATTTCAGCTGTGAGATTTTTTGTCTGATGCCAACTACCTTTGTAGGAATTAAAATTAATCTCTTCTAATCAACACTTAACCAGTAGATCCAGCCATCAGTTTTCAGATTGCCAGAGAACTTGCAAATGAAACTGGATAACCTTAAAATGACCCTTTCTAAATCATCAGCCAAACTGGTAAGTTGAAAAGAAAGACATGTTGACATTGTGTTTAATTGTCATACATTGGTAACCTCCATAAAGGAATACTTGTACTTACTTATGTCCTAGTACCCATATTTAGTGAGAGACCAAGCATTTAATGATCTGATGTAGTTATTGTTTTCTGCCTTGATCTAAAGGTATTTTTTTTAAAAATCCAACAAAATGTGATTTAGATTTTTGACAAACCAGAACAAGAGTACTACTTATTCATGCTATCTGAGAGGCACATTTTTTCTCCATAAACATAAAGCCCTCAAAAATGTAAATGGCAAGTCACTCACATTACTGATCTGCTTCAGCAGCGTCAGCTGTCGATGTTTGCTATGTCATGGTCAGGTTTACTATCTACTGTATTGATTGTTGACTTGTACTTCTAGGCGATACCTGTGTGTAACCCAATGACATCACATCTTTTCCTAAAGCAGTCATTAGCAGTTATTCTCAAGTTTGCCTACTATGGTGTGTCGTTGCAAAAGTCACTTTACATGTTTCTTTTACAATTTTCCTTGAAATTAAGTAAACCAAATATGCTGACATTGACTTGACAGTAAACAGAGATTTTTATTTTGGATAACAAGATCTGGTAGATCAGAACATAAATATGATTAATGCCAAAGCAAGAAAATTCAAGTGAGCAAACTTTAATTGTTGCTGCAAGGTGCTTTTTTTTGGTTGGAAAATAAAATTTGAAATTGTTTTGTTGCAGCAGATTCATCAGAGACAGGCAAACATACTTCAGTTTTCCAATCATGACAATATTCCCACATCATTATTCATTTCAGCAATAAAGTTTAATGAGTTAAATCTTGGAGAATTAACACATTTTTGCTGTGAATTTCTGGGTTATAATTACAACTGTTAAATAAGATGTTTCAAGTCTGATGGCTTCATCTGATATCAATGACACCTTTCCCCAGCCAAAATTCATATCCTTGTTGGATGTTTTATTTTTTGTTATATTGTATACTAGTAATGATAATGGCTACTTTATTGGTTTCTGTTGTACATCCACTGAGGTCAGGTCTATTTTAAGGAAAGACTTATTTCATTTTCAAAGCAGGGAGAGGATTGGTTTTTCTTTTCAAAAGCTTGTTTTGTTATGATTTGTGGAAAGAGTTCAATACCTCATTTTACTTGGGAAAGAAACTTAGATTTGTAACAACAAAAAAAATACTTTGCATAGAAACCAATTTTTTTTTCTAGACAGATACATATTGAATATACAAGACTCGTTTTAAACTCTTTTTATTGTCCAGATATGTAATCGACATAAAGACGATTGATTCTTTAAATAGTATCTGGGTGATATTTCTGATGTCTCAGTCTTTTCATGAGTGGTTCTAATGTACTAGCTATTCTAGTGCCAGTCCATAATGTTAAACAGTCCTTTCTGCAGTATAGTTGTACGAGACATGTCTGGTGATACAGGATGGTGATTTGTAGGTATTTACAACTAGGATTCAGCATAGAAGGAAATAACTGTCCCCACTACATTTTATTTATAAACCATATCTGTATATTTGGATGTAAAATTTACAATTTGGATTTATTATGCAAAAAAGAGCAGTCTTGAACATAATGCAGTGTATTTGATAAATATTGTGAATAATAAGGGAGATATGGTGGTTTGAATCCATTCTGTATCAATGTTTTGATATTAGAAATTCTTTTTTTTTTTTGTGATGTCATAATCTGACCCAAAAGGAAATTTTCTTAAGGCACAGCTTTGTCCCAAGAAGCTTTAAAGATAGCACGAAAATCACTTAACCTTTAGAAAAGAAATTTTGCTTATATGCTTGTGTTCATAGTAGCTATTCAACCCAGCTTGCATTAGTGGGAAGTGAGACATGGTCACATTTCCAACAAAAGAGGCAATTGTAAAGGTTTTGGTTGAAGATTTTTTTTAATTTGTTTCTGCTATATGTCCTAAACCCCTTAAGGGATTCTCATCACAGGTAAGAATTATTATAAAGCTAAGAGAATTCATTCTGTGACATGCTCTTGCTTTTAATTTTTTACCTTGGAGTGAAGGCCATGATCACAAAAAATTAGCATTAATCTTATGGTTAAAGACTTTTTGATTGCTAATATTTTCAGAACCCTTTGATTTTGTTCATACTTTGAATCATTTTGAAGCTATGGCAATTTATTCTATGACATTCAGACTCACCACTTTTACATTAGGGTCAAGGTCATAGACATAACAAATTTTTATTATAGTTTTGATTCTTTATTCTCTAATATCCTTATATTTTTTAAACATATTCTTTTATACTAATCATGCTTGGCATGAATAATTATGAAGCTAAAATTATGCATTTTATTACACATTTGTACAACCCTTTGACTTTGAGGTCAAGATCAGTCATAGAATATTTGTGTTATAGTTTTGATTAAAGTTTTTGTGTGTTTTACTTTTATTTCCTAAACCTCTTGGTCAACTTTCTTCATATTTGAAATTCAATAAATCAGAACCTGACACAATTCATTCTGCAACAAATTTGCTTGTTTGATACTGGCATAAAGGTTACAGTGATAAAAATATTGCACTGTGGTAAATTTGGTTAAATTATTTTCATTTGTTATATTTCTTTAATACCTCATTACTTTGTCCAAGTAAAATTGAAGTCTGTTTCAATTGAACCTGAAAGAAAAGTAATCAGCTCAACACGAGACATGTTTTCTGCAATAGTTAAATCCATTGACATGTGATACATTCATGAGGACAAATGCTATTTTTCTGACTCATTTATTCAGGACAAGAGGGTCAAGAAAATATATGCTCAGCTTTGAGATATACATTGAAGAAATGAAAATCATTTTTGTTACTATGTAGGATAGACTGGTGCATGCGCAACTGCTATCTGTAGCAACATGTCACAGTATGCAAATTAATTTTTGTATGTCTGCTGCAGATGTTAATGGGGATATCTGTAGAACTATGTTATGATCGGCAAATTAATATTTGTATGCCTTCGATAAATGTTGAAGGGCATATAATGTTGCCCCTTATTATTCTGTTCATTAGTCCTTCCATTCATCCATCACCTATTAGTTACTATTGGCTGCAGCATCGTACAACTGTTCCTGGAAGATTCTTTCTCCGTGCAGCACCATTGTACCAGAAGTTGGGAGTGTGACATCTGTGTCAAGTTTCAGTGACTTTGTTTTTACATTCCACATGGTTTCAGACTCACTTTTGACTTATGGTCATATAGCTTGGTAAATGCAAATTCATTCCACCAAAGGTAGGTCCATGTGACCTATATTTCATGCCAAATGGACCTGGATTAAGGTCTGAACAAGGTAGGGTGTTTCCACATTTAAAGTTTGTTTTGTGTTATACATTTTTAGTTTTTATTCCTTTGAGCGACACTTGTACTTAATTTCTTTCTTTATAGCAGATTATTGAAAAATTACTGAATGATACAACACTTCATGAGAAATTGGCTGAGAATATCAACAAAGGTCTGACTGTTTTGGAAAGCAAACACTCTGACGCAAAATCACAAATCCCCAAGAAGAAAGAAACAAGCTTTTACACCTCCTCAAGTACACTGGATGACCTCTTCGACATGCAGGTTAGTACTTTTAAATGCTGACAATGACGTGGAATGTGAATATAATTCTGATATTATCCAAAGTTTCTCCAGGCTGTGCTCATATTTTTTTTACACAGTAAAATGCATTTGTAAACATTGGCAATGTTTAAAAGTGACACAAAAGAGAGCTACCTGTATCATTTGCTACCATGTGTTTTGTGTCCTGATTATTAGGAAGTCCATTAAATCATCAAAATGTGTTATTTTATCACTCATGCGTTGATATGGCTGAAAGGGAACAAACTGTAGAGCAAAAAAGATCATAAAACGTTTTAAGGCAGAATACTTTAAATCATTGATGATGGTTATAAATAAATGTAAGTGTGAAATTAAGAGATCATGGGTAACAATTGAGTTGAAATCAATGACGACAGTGAGACCCTTCCCTATGCATCTGATGCCAGTAACAAGTGTAACAATTAAGCCAATCAAGCACAATAAAATGAAATAATTACAATGCTTAGATCCCAAATAAAAAGGTTGTCTAAAAAAATGGCCAAAATGAAAAATAATGTTTAATTTTGTTAACTGTGCAGCAGTTGAAATAAGACATACATGTTCGAGCAAATGTAAATGTGGACATTGTTATTTCATGTATTTCTACTGTTGAAATTCTCGTATTGAATAAAAATATGTAATAATTGAATGATAATGTAAAGAAAGCCACTGGTGTGAATATACTGAAGTAGTTTAAAGAACATGTAATGCTCATATTTGCTGTGATGTAAGATGAAGCATTTATTAAATAATGAAATAATAAGCGGGTTCACTTGAAAAGGTAAAGGTCGCCATAACTTTGACCCTTATTGCCCCTTTTCTAGGAAAGCCAGACAAAAACTGATCCTGAGCCGAAAATTTTATTGTACAATAATAACTTTTTGAAAAATTAATATTGTAATAATAGAGTTCCCATGCAAGTTTTTGATTTTGGAAAAAGTCCTAATTTGAAAATTGCTATTCCATGCTTCAAAAAAGTCTGGACAAATTTTAAAAAGTCTCGAAAAAGTCTTAAATTTTTGTTGTTCCAGAAATGTGACTGGTCTTTTTGGAGCACTTCAGGCATTACCGTACAATGCGACATCTCTAGGCATGTATAGCTGATAAATTCGCAGGAGAAGGGCATGCAGTTTTGACTTTTGTTTGCTGAGGATAGATCTGCATCGAAATTATTACATCTATATTTAGCGTATATGGCATTGGGCCTTTTGAACAACATGTTTGGCATAAAGAAACGAGAAATCATTTTTCAAAATGCAGTAAAACTAAATAAATGAAGACATGCTGGCTATGACTACTGTTTAAATACTTTAGATATTATTTTACAAAAATAATGCTGCAGTGTGTGAGAATATTTCTAGAAAAACCCTGAATGATGTCTTTTAATAGGTCACCTATGCTAGCAAGAATAGTAACTCTTCCCGGCACATAGGCCCATAAAAATGTAAATAATGGCAACAATACAACATAAATTTAGTTCAGAAACACACAAAAACTCCTTTTGTTTTCCTTTATTATACTAAATGTTTTAAAAACATTTGGTACAGTTTTTTGTCTGTAATGTATTTTTGAGGTTAGATTCAGACTTGTAGTTAAAAATGATGGGTGATATCTAGCAGCATTGGTAGGCTTATGTAATTTTAAAAATTTTCATGTTTAGCATTGGCAAAAAGAGGTAAAATTTAAATTATTTTGAAGAAAAGAAAACCAATTCATGGCATTTGTTGTGAATATCACTATTTTGAATATTGACATTTAGAACAGTCAATCTGTACACCACTTTATTTAAAAAAATAAAATATTTTGTGAGAACTCCGCCAGTTCCTTCTCTTGCACTCTCTGATTTCACAATTTAATACTACCTCATGACTTGTATAATATTGCTCAGATCTAATTAGAATTATTATGAAAGTACATGAAAGTGGTGGATGGTCCATATGTTTGGATGCCTGGTATGAATTTATATGAAATAATATCATAAAACTGAGTTCAATTTTGAATTCTGTACATACAAATTATGCATATAACATTGAATTCTAAGAGCAACACATAATTTCAAAAACGTGTGTATGACTTAATATAGTATTTCATACAAACAAGGAGCGGGGGTGGGGCTTAATAAAAATGTATAGAGTGCAAGGATGTTCCTGGTTTTTAAATAGTTGTTGCAAAAAAATTGTCAGCCTCAATATTTTGTTGCCAGTTTTCAAAAAATGTCTCCAGAA
>QKMX01358463.1:16304-33008 GCA_003401595.1 Venustaconcha ellipsiformis | reverse complement strand
GTTTTTATTGAAGATTGTAGTCAGCTTTCTTTGATAAAGGCTGATTGTGTTATTGAAGTCGCCACTAAAGAGCAGCTTTGGGAGGACCAAACAAATGTGTTTGTTATTGTGATGACAACGTCAAATAATTGTTGGACATTTAGATTTTTTTTTTGCTTAGTATTTATACAGAATGATTAGTGCTTCAAACGTAATCAGTTTTCTTTGAAGTTTCAGCAAAACTACTTTTGCTGGGTACATTTAAAAGATAAAAATTAAGTAGCCATCATTTGGTCACTTGTAGAAGTTACTGTTCTTACTTTCAAAGGTTGGTTGATTTTGGCTAGTCCTGGTAGCATAACTATTGGAGTGTATAACAGCATACAGTATTCAGGCCAGATGTCAGTATATGTTGGTTATGATATAAGAATATACTGTTAAGATGGTTTGTTAATATGAACAAAGAATTTGTGTGTAACAACAGATATATTCCAGTGCATTTTATATCAAGTCTGTGGCTACCTTTCAAGGTGTCTTTGAATTTCCTCACTCCAAACTCGAGTTTAAATAGCCAACAATGTTGCCAAAAAAGAAATTGCCAGATTATATATTTTTTTTGCCAGTACAGAAAAAAATTGCAGTCTGCAACATTGCCAAAGCTCTGCGTGATCTCAGAATAAACATTTACATGTTATTTTTCCAACTTTAAAGAAGAAAAATTTTTTTTTCCCATGTATGATAAAATACAAAATTTCAGGGGACATACCACAATCATCTTATATCAGAATTCGTACATAATCGCTTCCACAAAATTACAATAATTTGTACACATTATTTTTCGTACTTTTAAGAAAGAAATTTTTTGCGTACAAGAAAAATACATATGAAATTTTGGGAGCCAAGCCACGATCGTGTTATATCAGAATATGTGTTATAACAGAGCTTGCTATAGCTTAGTCACACTTATATTTTGATAGGTACAGATCTGACATAAAAGCAGTACACTGCTACACAAAGCTTTATTTGGAGCAGATTTGCTGTGCTTTTTATTTGACTATTTCTGGTTTGTTTGCTATCAGAATTATAATACTTGAAAGCTACATGAAAGGATATCAGTTGGAGTTGGTGGATATGATTTTCCTGCTGAGAACTGTTCCATTCTAGAGCACTAACAAATTAAGGAATAGTGGTTGAGCTGTGTGTTAAGGGGAAAAATCACAGATTAATTTATTACTCTTTAATGTTGTGGAGGGCAAAATAAATACACATTTTAGAATTAAATGTGATTAATTATGCATAGCAACTGCATTTGTTCTTTGTATAATGTTGACCTTTTTATTTTGAATTCTGCTTGTATGGGAAAATTTGGGCAACCATTGATGCAATTTGGGATGTCATTCTAGATCACTAAAGCATCTTGAAATGTTTATATAAAATCTTATATAAAAATGTAAAAGATGTGCAATTGCTGAAATCAGACAAATCACAAAATAAATATATTACAACAGTGTAAAGGCCCATGATAAGTGCTGGTTCAAAAATTGAAGGGTCTCTGCTTGAGTTGGGCAATATTTAGAAATGGCTTAATGGTAAGCTGTTCATGAAATTAATTTTAATATTAAAATATTGAATATTTACTCTGAGCATATCTTTCTGGGAGTACTTGTAAGCAGAAGATTCTACTATACATTTTATTGGAAAAGTGTGCTCAGAAAAACAATTTATGATAAGAATTTCCTTTCTTCAGAATGGTTGTTCTGTACGATTGCTGAATCCCCAGACATATTCTAAGAATGTTTGGAAATTGTTGTCACGTCTACAGGAGTTTTTTGGATGCTGTATTGGAGCAAATGTGTAAGTTGTGTTTATTGCAATACTACCTAATCAGCCTAGATTCAGAATCTGTTTCTTTTCTAATGTAATTTGGATACAATAGCATGGACACTTATGCTTTTACAGATTTTATTGACTGTGAAAATCACGCAAAAAAGTCCTTCAAACTTGAATGCATGCTTTGTTTATACTTTGTTATATTTTTTTACCCATGAACTTTAGTAATTTATTTTTGTGAGTCAAAGATCATAGATGCTTCAAGAACAGAGTACACAAAATTTGAAATCCAGTGGTATCCCAATGGGCTAACATGCAAAACAACTTGGTTGCCTTGTTTAAATTAAGTAAACCAAAGAAGATAGTTTCATATCAAAATGTTAACTATTATGATTTTCTTATGAGTTATTCTCTCTTGGAGAAATATATTTACAATTCTGTTTAGAAAATAAATTGTTGAACAAATCCCTGTTTATGTATAGCAGAGTTGGATGAAAATTATTAATTTGTTTGGAATAATATGCATTTTCTTTCCAACCTTTTCTCTCATTATACAAATCACTTTTGTATTCATTTCCAAACAGAATGTTAGGCTTTGCTAATGTTAACTCCATGCCATTTTAGTCGTACAGATATGAACCTGACATACTTCTTAGTGATTATGAATAGCTTCATGTGAATGCCTGTTGATATGCAGATTAAATCTACTTTTGAGAAAATAAGATAGACTCTGTTTGCTAAATGATCACTGGGGGATGTATCTGAAGGAAGCGAATAATAATAATTGTAGTTATGCTTTGATTAACAGCTTGATAATGTGTTACAAGTTGTTGTATGACATTATTCAGAAATCTAAAGTACATGTACTTTCAGTTGTGGTTTGTGTATTCATGTACCCTTCTTGTGTTTTTCCACTGTATTATAATAATTGTAGGAGTTTTTCTTGAGATTTGCTATTACATTTATTTGTAAGTATAAGAAATGAAAGTCATATTTTACAGGATTCAAGCTTCATGACTTCATTATTCCTGTAAAGTTTAAAGTTTGATTTTAATTTATGAGTGCAAATACATGAAATTTAATGACTTTTGAGTAATTGCTACATGTGGCTAATTGGGTCATACTTTTTCTCTGGTGATATTACACTGATAATATGTGTATATACTATGTAATAAAGATACATCCTACTGAGTCATATTGTTACCTTTAGCTACCTTACACCAGCGGGATCACAGGGATTTGCGCCTCACTATGATGACATTGAGGCTTTTATTCTACAGTTGGAAGGCAAGAAACACTGGAAGTTATATGGCCCAAGGTTAGTAAATGCTCCATAAATGTAGCTTCAGTGCTGATAATTCAGAAGGTTAGAGAATACGATTTTGGGTGTTTCAGTACATCCTGTTGCTTGCTTAAACCTGTCTACTTTAATTTCATGTTTACTAGTTTAATGCAACTGTATGATTTTGCTATAATGTTATTATGGCATTAAGAAGATTATAATTGTCTCCAGTTTTGTACTCCAAGAAAAGCACAGATATTCACATTTAAAAAAAGAGATTCCCTAAAATTCATGTCTTTCAATGAAAAAGGAAAAACAATTTGAAATGAAACAGACACTTGTACTTCAGCTCAATTTTTATACTAGTAAAATGCAACACATATTTTGAAATTCAATTCTTTCTATGAAATGTTTTCTGAAAAAAATATAACCCACCATCATGACATATTGTTCATTGATTTTATTCTCATTATAACTTTTTTTAAAAATCCTCTTGTTTGTAATAGTAATTTGTTTGGCTGATAATTTATGTAAATTTTAATTTCACTGTTGCACAGATGTTTCACAAATGTATTATAACTTTAAAATATTGTTGTTTTGCTTCAGTTTTCATTTTTAACTAATTCTGATCAATTATGAATTTCTCAGTCTTACTCCATTTGTAACCTACATATAATGTAATTTATGTTGTCTGTTTAAGTTCTTTGTGGTATCACATTATAGCACAACCATATGTAAGAGCTATTTGATGGTGTTTTACAGGAATGTTCAGGAGACTTTGCCCCGGTTCTCCAGTGGTATGTTCTCTTGGCATTTATTTGGTTTACTTTGTTTAATTTTATTTACAATATCTGCTGTTAAAGGCATTTTTATTGTAACATCTTTTTAGAAAAACTTGAAGTGTTTAATGCTTCAATCTTCACAACTACTTAGATGGAATGATCACATATATCATTTACATTCTATATTGGTTAAAACATTGTATAAATTTAGTGGCTTTACAGCAATAAATACCCCAAATAAAGAATTCAAAAGAACAAAAGTATGACAAAGGTCATTATGTAAGCTGAGTGATTTGACAACTGACAGTTTATTCCATGATAAAATGATAAACTCTTGAAAAAATTTTTTACAATTGCATATTTTATCATTTTTTTTAGATTTTATTGTTTTTTTAAAAAAATAATTCCTGTCAGTTTTAGAGCCTTGTTTAAGCATATGAAATGTTGAGGGCATCTATGACATAGCTATTTACAAAACGGGATGCTTCATCTGCAATGTAATAGCTACATCAGCATCAAACAAGTAATTCTACCAATGGTAGGCAATCTAAGGCTTAGAATGTTCCACTGCAAGTTCTTAATTTTTTTTTATCTGAATGGCCTATGAGATCTGAATGTAAGTTCAGAATTCAAAGAAAAGGCTGTGTTGTTTTGTTTGACAAATGAATGACTCTTGGATTTGTTGCTCTCATGAATTCATTGTGACTTGGAAAAAATGGTTTTTATCCAGACACGTGAGTAACCACTTCTTGCTTTTTTAAATTTTTTTTTTCATTTTCATTAATAGTTAAGGCTACCAATAGGTGTTTCTTACAGATAAAATTAAGCCTATCAGTAAATGGTTATAGAGATGGGGGTCCAATAATCAAACAGTGCAAGACATCAAACATGACAGTTACAATGGGAGTAGCAAGATTTTTATTTTTACCCATCCACCCCCACATAACTATTAAGGTCAGCATCTTGCATTGTACCACTGTGAATCCAATTGTTATGTTAGTCTTTGGGTGTGCACACACACACACACTCCATTTATCTGTAGTTTTAAATTCATTTGTAATGAACTGTAGTGCTGTACGACATAGTCCCAATGTTCTTCTTGGCAGATTGTGGGTTTCACAGCTTTTTTTTTCAAATCTAATCAAAAAAAGAATTATTTCTCTTTAGAAATATAATAAAGGTTTGTTATTTGATTCTAACAAATCGGTGTATTAAATTTTCTAAATAAAATACAAACCCACCATTTTTTTTAGTTTTAACGGCATGCAGTTTATATGCCTTCCAGTATGTGTTTACATTATTTACTTTGCATGTGACTCAATTTATAAAAGTATAAAATAGTTCTCCACAGAGTTTATACACAATAAACACAATTGGGTATAATCACATGGTTATGTTCTGACAAATGAAAATGTTCCCTTCATTTATCAAGTGATGTGACAGCAATTATCAAATGATGGCTGCTTCATTGGTTACAGCAGTGCTTTTATTCATATGACTACAAATCTAACAAAACACCTGTCGTCAAGATAAATCACATGCATTCAGCACTAAAGAGAGCCTACTCAGCCAATGACACTATCTAATCAGTTATTAAATTAAAGCACATGTGCCATTTGGATCTCAAATATAGCTACCACAGTAACCATCTTGAAAATATTGGTATTGTTACTAATCCTGACTGGAAAGTTATATCAGCATAAAGTTTTCTCCAGAAGAATTTTTATGGCATCTAATTGGTTTTAAATAAACATTATGCTGATCTGACATTCATTATAACCACCTTCTTAGCCTTCTAGAAATTTTTGTTATTGCTACTCCTTGTCAATGGATGGTCATATCAGCACAGGAGTTTTACTCAAAGACTGCTTATGAAATCTAGTTGATCCTAAATGAAAACAGTACTAATCTGTCATCCAATATGGCAGCCATTTTGCCATCCTTTAGCTAGTCTTAAATGAAAGTGATGGATAAAGGGTTTTCACCAGAAGACTAGATAGAAATCACAGTTGGTCCTGAATGTAATTTACAGAAACCCTGATCTGAGTCAATGTAATGTGCTGGATTAATAAGTAGAACAGACAACAGTGACTCGGCACTGCTTGTGCATTATGCAACAGTAGATCCTTTTTATGTTGTTTGCAGTTAGACTTGACTTATACGCAAGTGTACAGTGTTTAATTTGTGTTTGAATTAAAGCTTATAATTACATTAAATACATTCCATTACAGACCAGGATGTAGTTTATATAACTGATTATTATTATGCCATATTTTAGATTTGCATATACCTATAGAATATATTAAAAAACATTTCATTCTCTGTTAACATCTGGACATGCAGAGAAAAAAAAACAAGATTTGATTGTCAGAGAGAAGATTTTACTCTCACAACTGTGGGCATGAAAGCTTGTTATTCAGATTTGTTCTGCAGAATGAAATCTGAAATTACTTTTTTTAGTTGTGATTGGTTATTTAGTGACTTTGTTAGCAAATAAGACTCAGAGATAAGATGTTGTAGATAATTTAGAAGAGAGTTACCATTATACAATAGTTGTGCATTACAATTTGCATCATTCAATTGAAACATAGTGAAACATATTTGTTAGTTTATTTGTGTGTTTTTTAGGGAAATTAATGTTTTATTCAACTGGACACTTACTTATTGCAGGTAATTTTGATCAAGGGGAGATTGGGGAACCCATACTAGATGTTGTGTTGGAAGCAGGTGATCTGCTGTATTTCCCAAGAGGCACAATCCATCAGGTTTGTCTCATTTTCTCATTAATTGCTAAGAACATTTATTCATAAATGGGTAGTTTTTTTTGTTATCTGCTGTTCATAAGTTTATATTTTAAATTTGATCATAAATATGGAAGATTCCAGGAATAAAATCCTGATATTTGTCTCGAAATCCTATGGTTATAATTTAGGAAAAACATAAAGTAGGCAAATGTATTTAGAGCTTGTGGCCTTTTACATCATAATACAAACATTTACATTATTAGAAACTGATTGAGAAGTAACAATATTGTATTTGATAATAATCTTTTGAAGACATTGCTTGTTTTAGTTTTATCCCCCCGTTTTGAGGGGTTTGTTTTGGTTATACAGTATTTTGATATGGCCATCTGACCATTGCCACATATCCTTCCTAACCTCTTGGTGGAATTTCATGTAACTTTGATGTAAATTTTATCTTGTGGTAGCAGTCTGCAAGAGAGATTTTATCCCAGGGTTTTGCCTAAGATGTCCCTCTAATTTTTAAAGGTCAGACATACAAAAAGGCTAAGGTCAGATATGCAGTATTACAACATTTTTAATTTTGTCAAAACTTGTGTATGTATTCATAGTAGAAAGACACTTCATATATGTAACAAGTGGATCACTGTCCTGGGGGTATTTGCATATGCAGTATAAAATGTGATGCATTATGAATCAATAACCACAGGATTTACTGATGTGGTTGGGTGGGGGTGAATTGGGACTTTGTATATACAATATAAAATGTGGAGTTTGAAGTGATGAGCAATTGTAGTTGCCCTTTTTTTTTACTTCAACTGGTCATAGAGCAGAAAGCTTATGGAATTGCCATGAAACTTTATACACATATTTTTCCTAAGGTCATGCTGATTTTGAATGAAAATGGTGCCACATGAACATCCAGTATGGCCACAAAATGAATATCTTGAACAATCTTCTTGTTGCTTCTCTTCAGTGGATTCTTTTATCAACTTAATTCAACCTGAAATACTTCTGATGTTTTGTTTCTCTTAAATGAAAATAGTTTAAGTCTTACATCCAGTATGGCCACTAACGTAGCCATTTTGAAAATTGTTATTGCTGTTACTCCTAAATAGGAAGTCATGGGGTTTTTGCCAAAAAAATTTATGATGTCCAGTTGGTCCTAAGTAAAAATGGTACCGATCTGACAGTTAGCATTACCTTTTGGAAAATCATGTTATAAATACTCCTCCTGAATGGATGGCCATATTGACATGGGGTTTTCGCCAATGTTTTTTTTTAAGATGTCTGTTGATCATAGATAGAAATGGTGCTAGTGTTACATCCAGTGCCCATCTTAAAACTCTTGTTTATACTATACAATCTAATTGGTGGTTGTATTGGAATGGAATTTTCACTCAAAGATTTGTAATGTTGTCTGTTAGTCCTAAATGAAAATGGTGTTAATTGTATATTCATTATCAACACTGAATATGATATGGTATTGCTCTAGAATATATGAGATGGTTTCAACATTCATAAGTTGGAAAAAGTAGAAACAGAATTATCTTGGATTCTAGAAATTATTTTACTGCATGAGAGCATCAGTCCCTTTGGTGTCACTGTCTGGCAGAGAGAAAAAAACTTATCTCAACAGGCTTATTGTTACAGATTCATGCTTAGCTGAACGTATAAAAATTAATCCATGCATTTGTTCAAGCACTTTTATCGCAGCAAACAAGTTCTTTAATGGTGCATCCCTGTTTTAAGTAAGTACCTCATAATTAGCATCTGCTGTTTATTTTCTTTGTATTCCTGAGTTAAAAAAAGAAAGTCTTTGCTGTAAGACTGAAACTATTTACTAATACCCACCAAACTAATAAAACTTACACCCGAGGCAAATTTGTAACAATAATTAATGGTAATTATCTTGGCCTAATATAAAATTGAAGGGCTTGTCTTTATGAACTTCTGTCTTATACAAAAATCTTGAAGAAAAAAAAGATAGTTAATTTGAGTTCTCTACTTGTAAATGCAGGCTAAAACCATGGAAGATGCACATTCTCTGCACATCACTGTGTCATGTTATCAGAAAAACACATGGGGAGACTTTTTGCAACAGGTAAATACAGTTTTGTATTTGTACATTTTATATAAGAATTGAGTGTATATCATACTTTGTTAATTGGGTAAAATATCTCTAGATGGGTACGCATCTCTAGATGTGTGAATTCTGTCCTGCTTTTCTTTTTGTTGTTTATCTTTCTTTACACTGGTTAATCCTTAACCTGTTACTAACATAGCATCAAAATTTATATTCCTATATAATAATGCCTATCACAGTGTCTTGTTAAGGTTTTGCCATCCTGTTCTTTATTTTAACGAAATTTTAGCCAATATTTTGCTCTCAGTTTGGATTGTTTTATATGCAGATGCCCATATTTAGCATAGCAAAGTTCTTTTATAATTATTATGCTGTTTGATTGGAAGATATTGATTTTAAGCATAATCATTGCATGCATTTTGTATACTCTGATACTGTATGATATGTACACTTCAGAAGTTCGTATCATTATTGAAATCCTGTTAAAGTTGTATAAGTTTTTTAAAAAGATTTTCAAGGTCTTAAACATTGAGTTGAAAAAATAAGAAAATAACCAGGAAATGGCTTGGCTACTTTTTTTATACATATTTGTGATAAATTGGAGTGTATTATGTTGTGATGTCCATACATCTGTTCCCCCTTTTCTTGTCTTCAGAATGACTTGATGTTTTCGAAACTTTAAGATTGGCTCGTGCATAAGAATCTAATTTTTTGGGGGGTAAAAAGGTAAAAAATCGGGTTAAAAAAATATGGTCTCTATGCACTGGCATTTATTCTACATCACAAACCTTGGCCAAACTTTGTAGATCACTTGCAATTGGGAAAAGAAAGAAACTTTTCGATTTTTAGGTCAAAGATCATTGTTCTGTATCAGACACAATGTCAATGGCTGCAGCACAGTATCATTGATTCTACATCACAGACCTGGACCAAACTTTATGATGGATTTGCAGTTTCTGCTGTAGAAGAGGTCAGTCAATTTGGGGTCAAATGGTAAATGATCAGGGCCACTGATTGAAAGAAGAAACATGTTTTTTGCAAAATAACCATTATTTTACAACACAGACTGGGTCTCAACTTTATAGATGGCTTTCACTTTTTGAATATGGTTGAAAACTTTTGAGTTTAAAATGCCCAAGGACAGGTTCATTGCACAATGAATTTTGTTCTAGAGTAAGGTCCTTGAACAAACTTTATGATTATCATGCATATAAGGTGATAAAGAAACATATATATTTGGGGTCCAAAGGCCAGTAGTAATGGTCATAATAAGTAAATTATGGTTTCTGCACAGTACGTTTAGTTGAAGACCAGTTTGATTGATAATCTCCGTTGTTAACCATGACTGACCACTGCTTACTATTCATTCTTGTAACCACTCTGCAGCCCTTTGCATATAATTGAATGCCATTTGGTAGTTGAATTGCCAATTGCTTGTAGATGTACCCTTTAAAGGTTTTGTCTTTCACATCCAAAATCTTGCTGATTTATGGTCATTACTATTTCAAATAAAAAACTCTACTACATCAAATCCTTGTACTCATAGCTTAGAAACCATTCAGCACAGCCTGATTTACATTGGTGTGTATATTGTTTTAGAAACCATTCAACACAGCCTGATTTACATTGGTGTGTATATTGCTTTAGAAACCATTCAACACAGCCTGTTTTATATTGGTGTGTATAGTCTTATAAACCATTCAACACAGCCTGATTTACATTGGTGTGTATATTGTTTTATTGTTTTAGAACCCATTCAACACAGCCTGATTTACATTGGTGTGTATATTGTTTTAGAAACCATTCAACACAGTGTGATTTACAATGGTTTGTATATTGTTTTAGAAACTTTTTTGACCTTGTATGGATTTTTTTGGTCATCTCATTTTGGATAGAGTTTTGACCCTTGACAGTTAACTTAGTATCTTCACATGAGATGTTACTTGTGACCAGCAGAGCTCAAGAATCTTTCAACACATTCTGAGGCAATTTGGTATGAACACTGACACAGACTTTTGTCTTTTAAGGTTTATTCTTGTCTACTCCATTTGGACAGAGTCATACCCCTTGTCAATAAAATTCTCATCTTAATACAGAAATTTAGAACGTTTGGAGTCATTTTAGCTCAAGAACTATTCAGCCTATTGTGATGGAATTGGGTACGACCTAGATGTGCCTTTCATCTGCACTATTTTGAACGGAGTTATGGCCATTGCCAGTCAATCGTTGGGATGTTTTTTTGTAATAAGCATAGCTCAAGAACTCTTAAACACATACAATTTCAATTAGACATGTACAATATGTCAAAGAACATTATGTGTCTTCTATGGGTTTAGTCATATCTATGCCAATTTGAATTACAGCTTATGTTGATTAGTTTAATATTTTTTTATGGAGTTTTAATTGTATTGATGCATCATTGATGAAATTCGATTTCAACCATTGCATAAACAGATGATGCTCTGGCCCCTGAATACCTAACATATGTTTCTCGCCACAAATTCGTCTGTTTAAGGCACTAAAGAACAAACTGTAGTGCGAATGGCTCTGGTGTATTTTGTTTTGAGATAATTTGATCTGACTGATGATAGGTTATGTTTTGGAGTAAGTGATGGGAATCATTAGGAAGAAATTGTCAGATAGGTCTTAAGGATTTGATGAGATTATTGGTATAGTTTTACTGTTACAAATTTAGTTTGTTGCCAGTAAAAAAATATTTGTGATGATAAACCACCATTAACTTCCTCAAATCCTTGAACACAAGGCAGTTGTCTCATCCTACCACATGACATTAGAATGGGAGCAAATTTTCAACAACACTTTGTATATTTCAGTTGTAGTTTTTTAAGTTGATCAGTTTGAAACCACATATTAGAATAAAATTTATCTTCAAAGCATTTCACTTTCAATTACAGCCTGAAAAGTTTATCTTGCACTTTTGTTTAATTTGCATGATGTATATTTTTAGTTGTATGCAAAGATATGCATACAATTATTCAAGTGCTCTTGTTTTCCCTGTTTGCTCTTGTTCTTAATGTAAATTCTTGAATACTAAGATATATCAGAAAGAATGGAAGAATGCTGTTACTTTATGTTTAAATTGTAATGAAAGGAGCACACTTGTTCACATATTCCCATGTTTATTTTTTTCTTTTCAAAATGCACATGCTTATGTTAATTAATATTCATTTATTTGTAGTTCCTCACAAATTGATGATTGGTTTGTACATTATTGGCAGTTTGTACTGTTAATTTATGCTAAAGGTTAGAATACATAATTTGTGTCTTTTATTATACAGCTGGTCCCCAGAGCACTGCATATAGCTGTTGAAGAGGATATAGAATTCAGGGAAGGAATGCCTTTGGATTACCTTAATTACATGGGGCTTGCTTTTATGGATATAGTAAGTTGTTTTTTGTTTTTTTTGTTAAGCATTTATATGGTTTAACATTGTAATATCTGAAGATGTTTAATGTTTCGTGTGAAATGCACCACAGTATGCTAGAGCAGTTCTATGCATATGAAATAAATAGTTTAAAATGTTCTCATTGATAGTTTGAAAAGATGCATTTTTTTTACTAGCCATTTAAAGGTCTGATAGGTACTGATTAAAAACCCTGGATGTGGAATTCTAAAATATATGTCAGTATCAGAAGTCAGGAAAAAAAAATTAATTTTGATCTGATGAATATTTTAAAGGCAAAAATAATCTTTAAGCTTTTGTCTAAGATTTTGTAGCCAATAAAGTAGAATGCACAGATTTGCCCATTCAAAACCAAATCAAATCTAAAGATGATCTCTAGTTAATAATGGAGTATTTTATTTTGTCTTTTTAAAAAGTTATCAGTGTGCATAGCTAACAATCCAGGCAATGCATAATCTGTTTTAAAGTTATAGATTAGTATCCACAATCTTCTACTGCTTATAGGTAAATGTTTTTCCACAAGTAAGCTTAATTTAATGCAAAAGTATTTGAAAAATACCTTGTGATATAAATTACATGCAAAAGTTTGGGAACAATACTGTCACAGAATGTATATACAAAAGTATGGGAACATGTCACAGTAATTACATACAATATTATGGGGGAAATGCCCTGTCACAGTAATTACAAAAGAATGGAGGAAAAATTGCCACTTTAATTATATACAAAAGTATAGGGAAAATACCCTGTCATGGTAATTACATACAAAAGTATGGAGGAAAAAGCCATCACATAAATTACATATTCAAGTAATACCCTGTCACAAATTGCCTATAAGATATAAGCTGAATGAGTATTTAAAAGTTTGTTAGATTTGTTACATTGAAAATCATAGACTCCTCTTGTAACATTCACAAAGAAAAGGATATGTGAACTTTGTCAATAAGACACAGTTGTATAGATAAAATAGAACAGCACTGTACAGCAGGTTTTCAATCATTAAAGAAATCTGTACATCATGGACACATTTTTTTGATTTTCTCATTTTGTTTTACATAGTTGTTTCTGTCATTAACGTTATTTAAGAATTTTTCTTTTTTCACTTTCAAAAAGTGACAGGAGTTGCCAACATGTCATTTTAATATGATTGATGTAACAGTGAAATGAATACACCATTTTGAGCTGCACAGTAAGTGTTAATTTTACAAAGGCAGACTACCTTAACAAATATTGTTTGTTGGGATGTTCTTCTTTAGATCAGTATGACTGTGATCTTTGTATTTGTTTAGATGTTTAATGAAATTCAATGGACCCTTATGTGCCATGACACACCTGTTCCATTCTATTTCTATAATCATCTTATACTGGTTCTGTATATGCTCACCTGTACGTAAATCTAGCTACAAACAGCAAATATCCTGATGTCATTATGGCAGCTCAGGGTCAATGTTGTACTGATTACTCCTGAGACCCATATTTGCAGGAGTGTTATGCAGAGGCAGACTTGGGTATATGCAGTTGACTCATTATTGTGAATGGTAATAGGTAAGACCAGGAGACCAGCCTGATTATTTTTCCAAAATTTAGTGGGGGCGGGAGTGCTTACTGACAGACCTCCTGCATAAAATATTTGCCAAAATAAATTTTAAAAATAGCATTTGTTTGATCAGGAAGCATATCACCATATAAATATGGGTAAATACATATACAGTTCTTGAATGTTTTAAATGACAACTAAAATACAACTTATACCTAAGAAATGTGAAAGTCTGACTGTCAGAATGAATGTATTTCAGGATAATCCAAGAAGGAAAGACTTTCTGCAGAAAGTGACCAGTCTCGTGGAGAAGATGATGGCTAAATATGCACCAGTTGATGCAGCTTGTGATCAGATGGGCAAACAATTTGTACATGACAGCTTACCACCAGTATTGTCTGACTGTAAGCATACGTGTTTCATTTTCAAAGACTAGTAACTAGCATCACAGTGAAATTCTAGCAATTAAGTTTAAACATGCTGCCATTATTTTCTTGTCTGAATTGTGAGAAATAATTATTACTTTGCAGGCAACAACAGCTGTGATGGCAGAGTGAGCAATGGTTAAGTACATTTTAAAAGTCACATATTTCCTTCTTCAGTTACTGTACTCAACTGAAACTTGGGTAAAATATTATATGTCTAAATCTTATACCTAGATATGCTAGGAGTTCCAATATTGCCTGAATAAGCACAAAGGTGTCTCTTTTTTCTGCATAAGAATTATTGTTTATTGGATCTTTAAACTGATGGTAGTAACCATGAAATGCACAAAAATTGGGGCAACACCTAAAATAGAGAATTCACTGTACTGCCAGATGTAATTTGAAAAATTTCCATTCATTATTCTTTCATTCCATTCATCATATAGTATTGATGGAAAGGAAGATGCACTTTTAGTTTTAGTTAATTTCTTGGTTTTTGGCTGACTTGCACTTGAGGTACAGAAGGACATGATCAGTTTAATAATCAAAAGGTGAAACATTATGGACCTTGTTGCTAAAAGAAGAAAAATAGTTTCTGCACAATAATTTGAGTTCTGCATCTTCTTCAGTTACCAGAATTTGTATATTGCTTGTGTATTGCTTGGGGTAAGAAAAAAGCCTTTTTATTTCAGGGTCAAATATCAAGAGTCATGGTCACAAGTATAGGAAGAAAAAAATTAATATTATTAGTTTTACAAAATATGCCTTGACCAAAATTTGTGGATTGCTTGTAGTTTGGGTAAGAAAGAAGCTTATTGTTTGGGAGTAAAATATCATTTGTCAAGATATTATGTTACTGAAAGAATAAAAATGGTATTCTGAACAATAACATGTGTTGTCCACCATCTATAGTTGCCAAACAATGGATGTTTTGCACATAGGTAAGAAAGAAGTTTATCAGTTTTGAGTTCAGAGTTCAATACTACTATGACTAAAAAAAAAATATGGTCTGCACAAAATGTTCAGTTTTCATCCATATACATTGATCTGAGTTTGTGGATGGCTTGTATATAAGAACTTTAGCTTTTGACCATATACCTAGTCCATAATTGGTAGAGGCTTTTTCATATAAAATATGGAATAAACCTATTGATTTTGGGGTCAGAAGGTCAAATGTTAGGGTAATTGTGGCTCAGAGTAAAATGGATTTTGCAGAGTAACTTTTGTTTTAGTGAATAAAACAACAGAAGTGCCTCAGTTGGCTTATGCATTTGTTCTTGTCTGCTAACGTGTTTGAAATCAGTTTGAATCATGAGTCTGAGGACTCGGAATATGAACAGGAAACAGACTGTGTTCTGTTTATTTTATAATTGGTTTGCTTATTATTCTTGGTTGACTTGTGACCAATATAAAGGTTTGATGATGTGATATGTGCTCACACACTAGTTAGATCCATTAAGAATAAAATGTACTGGCTTTAGAAACAACACATTAATTTGTCACCAAGAGTCAAACTGGTCAGATCAGTTAATGACTAGAAAGTCAACATTAACATGTCATAAAATTATGGATAATATATGTTATGTTTAAGAATGGCATTGCAGATATAACTTTCCCAGATATATAAAAATTTATTAGATCCATATGTCACTTCCAAATGAGGTCATTAAAATTAAAGTTGGAGGAATAAAGAGCAAGAAATACAACACATATTCAGTTCTTTTTTTTTTTCCTTTTCAGTTTTATTTGAACTTGCCAGCATTTAAATTTCATGACATATTCCCCTTTGATCCCCCCAAACTAAACCAACCAATATGAAATGATGAGGGTCAACAGGACTCACAGTGTTATAATCCTAGGAAAAATTCTGTATCATAAACACTGTTTGACGTACAGGGATCAGCAATTATATACATGTTTCTCACAATCATGACATCATGTTGAGGTAATCTTCACAGTCACATGTACATTTTCTTATTCCTTTTCCACACTTTTTTTGTCCCCATTTGATTGCATATCAAATTAACAGCATCTTACACAGGATCTAAAATATTGATCCATGTCACAGGAGAAATGTAAAATGCATCCACCATTTTGATCTTGATCACTGTATATGACAGAAGAATGACACAAAATGTAATTTCAAGTCATCTGCACAAATGTGTATAAATACCCCATCCTCAAGGCCAAAATTAGTGCCAACAAATTCTGGTCCCATTGGTACAATTTCCCTTTCCCTAGGTAAATTAATAGTTCTATTTAATCTCTTTTTTTCAGTTGAGAAGGCCAATAGCATCCACGGGACTGGAGAACACTGGGAGGATTCCAAGAAGCAGGTTGTGGGGACAGTGGAATTAGAACCTGACACACACATAAAAATTATCAGGAAAGGCATCCTTAGGTAAATCAAAACATGGAATGGTAGATTGCACACAGGTTATTGTATAATTTGACAAGATGTAAGTTGCTCTGGTAATGCTTTTGCTCAATACTATTACAAATTAAGCTGTCAAATATGGGGGTCTCTTGGTATCAACATATATACCTGTGTCAGCAGCTTCAGATTTACAACTGATGCAAAGCGCTGACCGTTACGGATCACTGCCATCTCACCTCT
>QKMX01358463.1:186-11418 GCA_003401595.1 Venustaconcha ellipsiformis | reverse complement strand
AGCAAGAGACTGTTGACACATCAGTATGAGGCAGGCAATAACAGACACATCATCGCCTTTGATTTTTAATCTCTTTGGGAGCAGAACTGAGTTTTATTCAGGACAGGACTTTTTTATCACTAGGACTTGTGTCTTTTATTCTTGAATTAATTTTGGATTTTAATTTGCAATACTGTATGGGTTTTTTTCTTCTCATTTTTACCTTTGTATTCTAGGGAAATAAATTATTTGTAAAATTTTACTAAGCTTGTTGTCTTCACTCTTTCCTGTTATTTATTTTAAGAGCATAGACAGTCATGTCCCAGATTAAGAGGTAAAGATCATTAGTGAGGAAAGAACACAGCTTTTGTGTTTATTTTGTGTAGTGGCCATTTTGATAGTTTCTTGTAAATGAGTAATTTTTATGCTACAACTCTTGCTGTTTTAAATAGATTTAGGTATCCACCTATTTAAGTATGTGGTGCCTTATGATAAAAAAATTATGATATTTTTTTATCCTTTTATTAAAGATCAGTTGTGACAAAAAAAATGATTGGTTTAAAAAAGAAGCTTTGATCTGTTAGTTTTTATCTTAACTCCAACGATAATTGAAAGCTTATTCCAGATTCAATTTTAGGATTCCTCATTTAGAAGTATTGAATATGCATGCCTAAGTTTCATTAAAAACTGCTCTAAATTAATGATTTTCAGATCATACTGATGTGGGTGAGGGATAGGGGATGAACATAATGTTTCTAGGTTAACTACAGTTTAATGCAAGTCAAATTTTATAAGTGATTAGAAAAATATTGTAATCTTAAAATTCCATTTAGTGGCAGCAACATATTGTCTTTCAAATTTAGACTGCCCCAGTAGCCCAAGTGATTACAGCATCCACTTTGGATTCGGGAGGTTGGGGTTAAAACCCCAGTCGTGTCATACTGAAGACTTATAAAATGGTAACAGCAGCTTGGCAATCAGCATTAAGAGGTTCGTGTTAGAACTGGTCATCTAGGTGTCAGAATAATGTGACCAGGTGTGATATGATGCTACATGTCTTCAGCATGATGCCCAAGTTACTAGACATCATGATAAACTGCCACACTGCAGACGTCATAGTGATGTGACTCAGATTGCTAAAACTACATTAAAAATAATAAAAAAACACAGCACACACACACACACACCAACACACTCTTTTAAATTAATATCATAAACATGGGAGTGTATTTTGTTGGATATCAGCTCTGTAATAATGATATAGGTCTTTGCAACTTTGATGTATTATTTTCCTTAATAGATCACAGTCTGAACAGTTTATCATATGTTTCTCAAAATTTGAAACCTAACATAGGCTCTTTTTATAGTGATAATCACTTGATAAGAATGTTTGATCATTTCCAGATTGAAATAGCTTCTACACTGTATGACTATGGTCTAATAATGACGGAGGAACCCTTGGAACCTATTGCTGATGATGATGATGATGCAAGTAATAACAAAGGGAGGGACAACAGCTGATAGGCACACTAGAGGGAGTGACATGGAACAACCATATGACCTTTCACATCATAAAACCACTTTGAGAGCTGAAGTGGAAATCTTTTCTCAGAATTCCAAATGAAAAATGAAACTGTGTATGAAGTAGAAGAGCAAATATGTGAATATGGGTTATTGGAAGAGAAATTTACTTAATCTAAAATTGTAGTTAATGTATATGGTACTTAAGGAAGTGAGATTAAATGATAGGCCATGGTAGCATGATTATGTTAGGCATTTGTGACCTTGTTTCAAGATATAGTTTTCTGTGTGTGAACTGTGAGGTAATCATTATTTATTGTACCTTTTCTGTTTTCAGAGGAATGTAACAAAAATGGTTGTAATAAAAGTGATAGGTCAACTTCACTTACAACGATGCCCCTTACAATAACATATTTGTAATTATTTCCTTCATGTTCATTTAGATAGTAAATATCATATGATTTAACAAAGTTTGGATAAGGCAATTTAGATTTCAGATCCCTTGTATAACATGATATCTGGAGTTTACTGTAACCTTTGTTCTAGGTAAAGCTTTCTGGCTTCCAAGGACCATCATGTGACCTTTATTCTTCTTTTAAGGAGCTGTGCTAGAAGAAGAGCATCATTAAATTAGCATCATTTTTCATGCCAAACTGTTTTAGGGGTTAGGCTATGTTGTTTGGGATATAATTTTTTTCATAGGATTATCTCATTGTGCATTGAGTGCAGTTTTATGCAAACTTTTGGAAATAAACTAATACACTTTCCCAGTCCTGTAATCTTTAAACTGTTGGAGCAAGGAACTCACGACTCTTGCTCAAAGATTGTTGGAGCTGGGAACTCAAGCTCATACATTCTGTAACTTTAATTGGAAAGAAATTGAAATCAGAGAAATTTCATAATTTTCTTTGCTCTTTTCACTTCTTGAATAGTGTAGATCTGCTATAACTATTACAAAAGGTTTTCGGGATAACCTTAGTGTAACCTTGAAGTCGGGGACTGCATTACAGAGAATTCTAAGTAGCACAGGTTTCAGTGAAAGAAACTGAAGGGTACTTCTTTTTCTGGATTTTTAAAACAATATACATGCTCATTCTGTCATGTCTGATTTGCTGTCAGCACAGTTAAAGACCCAGAGTGTTTAGAATGGTCTGTATATATGTTAATGTAGATTTTGATGTATGATATTTAAATTCAAAACAAAGAGGATTAGCATTATTTTTTGTAAGAAAGCTGGGAGTTGGGGGTTGGCTGTTCTGGATTTATACCTTATGTTCTTGCATAAAAGTCAAACTATGAACAACAAAATGATCATGATCTGCCATATCATAATGTGCTTGTAGATCAGGTTCTATGCTGTTCTGATTATTCCTATCAAACTGCACACGACACATAATGCACTAGAAAATCTGGGTCTGCACAGTTTGCAGTTGGACTCTACTTATAACTGAGTATATGTGGTAACAGAAGAGCGCAATGGATGGCCTATTGTCTGTCATTCTTCCATTAGCATAAATGTCTCTACTCCTTATAAACTGCTTGGATCATTACCATGAAACTTGACACATTCATATCAAAGTCTAGTTGTTCCTAAAAGAAAATAGTGCTGCTTAGACGTCCATTATGACCACCATTGGGGCATGGGTTTATTCACTAAAGGAATTATGATGTCTGATTGGTAAAAAACGAAAATGGTGCCAATCTGATATTAGAACACCATGGCAGTCTTGTTGAAATTCATTATTTAGAACAGAAAGTAATATCGATATCAGGTTTTCAGCAGTGTTCTTGTTATGTGTGCTTAGTTTTAAATGAACATTATGCCAATCTGACATCCAGTATGGCAGCTATAAAGGCCACAATTATAGTAATTTGTATCTAGCTTGCAGTCAAAATGGTATTCATCTCATCTTCAATGTGCACCATAGTTGCTCTTGAAAATCCTTTTATTACTACACCACTTGCAATCATGATCGCATTGACTTGGAGTTTCACTAAAATGCTTTTTGTAATTTTTTAATGGTTCTGAAAAAAAAATTGTGCCAGTCAGACCACAAACACATCCACTCTTTTCTCAAGAAGATTTGAGAACTAGACCTAATTGACCATGAAGTCAAGTCAAAACTTGTTGCATGTACATGTTTGTAATTTAATGAGCTTATGAACATAGTGATTTGTACATATTACAAGTTAATTTGGACTACACTTTATATTCCAGCGAACTTGTGCACAATTAGCACTCTGACATTGACTTAAAAGGTCAGTGGTTATAACTTTGGTGTTTAGCTGTACTCAGTGTGCATGGTAACACAAGCAAGTATGAATAGTTTTTTTATCAAATCCATTTGATGTATATATTTAATGAATACCTTCAATTAAATAACTTTTCCCTGCCAACAAATATATTGTTATAGATTTAATCAAATTCAGAATATGAGTATATCTTGACATTGAGCCAAGATAAATGATTTTCTTTCTATGATATCCATTTCAAGGTCAGTGGCCATGACAGAGAGCATTATCATGCACTCATAGATATCTTGTGAATATATTAATTATAACATGTAAGAGAATATATTAAGAAAGTTGATATGCTGGAGTTCTCTAATATGTTAGATGGTTTCAATACTCAGCAGTCTGATCATGGAGTCATGGAATTCTTTTGGCCAGTAGAGTGTCAGTCCCTTCAGAAAACTCTTCCCCCCACCCCTGAATTTAAAAAAAAAATCAAACTAGTTAACTGCACAATATGCTGTAGACTACCGTCTCTAATTAAAATTCATTTGTGGTAGTGTTACATATATCTTAAACTTTTGGCATGAATTAATTTATTAAGGCTTGTTAGCTATTGCATTTCAGATTTTTTTTCAATGATATATGTGTATGCTTTTTGTAGCCAATATAATATTTGAATGTAAAAATCTTAAGAAATATATTTTGACATTGATTTTCATCTGTCTAGCTGGTTTTATGTTTCTTTTATGATTTGTCCTATTTTTTTGTGTTTTAGATGATAGAAGTAACTTGTTCTTTCAAACTGTCGCTTTTTTGTTGCCTCATATCTTTCGAAGATTTTATTATGTGATATGCCTTCAATATATTGTTGGTAGAATTGCAAGGAAATGTTTTAACTAATACTGCAAGCGAGGGGGGGGGGCAATGCGAATAATGTTTATTATAGAACCCTCTTGTTACCCAACTTTCCCCATCCCCTGGACCATGATCCAGGGATCTTAACACAAAATCTTCTACGTTTATTACATGTCCTTTCACAATTGCTGCATATCTTAAGTTTGGTCAAGAAATATTAACTGTGATTATAAATGTAGTTTTTATATATTTCATCATGGACCATCTCCCAGAGACATATTGTGAAAACTTAAGAAGTCATACCCATCTCATAGATGGCTATCACATGGGCAATCTGTGTACAAAGTTTGACAGTAAATAGAATAGTAGACAAATGGATGGATGGACAGAGATATGTAGAGTTCACAGTAACCACTTGCTAAATAGGTGGACAACTTGGGCATTCAGTTCCATGTACCAAATAAACAGCAGAAGCCAGTTTTTTTAATGTATAATTTCATTTTGAACAGGGTGATAACATTGTCTTGTTTTTGACAAGGAATTTAGATGAATGTCGTACCTCAGTATCATTCTTTTTGTTGTAAAGGTAAATTGACTAATTTCAGTATTTCTATTCTTTGAAATTACATTTTACAGCTGTAAATATTTTTTAATATAATGCTTGAAAACATTTCCAACCTTTTCGGAGTCAATAAATGCATAGCAGTAACAACTTATGATGAACATTGGTGAATCATTCTTTTTGGCTAATCACGTCCTTGTAACATTTTTAGCAGTATACATCCTTTTAAGACTTTTTAAGTGTTCTTGAGTGCAAGTTTACATTAATTGACAGTACTGAACATCATAAACAAATTAACTTCAAGAGAGATCTACATCATTTCATAGTATGGGTTATGCTCGTGTTCCTGCTGTCACTACTCTGCTGCACAGTGATCAATAGATAGGGACTGTATTGCTTATGTCTTATATATCTTATGATTGAAAAATGAAATGCAAAAAGTCAATATTTTGAATCATGTAAATAACCTGCCATTACTTATATCAGAGATAGTCTTGTCAATCATGAAGCATTAGACAGCTATAATTGTTAAATATAGTTTTAGATATTGATTTTTTTTTTTATATTTGATAATTGATGAGTCATTCTATTCCATGAATTTCCTTGATTAATGAGTGTGTTCTATTTTAAGATGAACTCGTACTATACATATTAAACTTTGATATCTTACCTTGATAAACAAGTCAGTTTAATTTTACTGGTGAATTACTTTACAAAATAATTTCTTATCAGTGAAAGACAAATAATTTTTTTCTGTTACACAAATGTGAAGATGCAAAAACATTTTTGCAAAGTTGAGAGAACAGATAGTTTGTAGTTTTTATAGTTGTTGATTATAGGTACTGTTGATATCTACAATAAATTTAGTTCAGATTAGTTACAAATGATACTTTTGTCTCTGTGGAGACTGAAACTCTGCCCATTGAACAAATTATGCCCATCTCCAGTCATATGAGGTCCCATTTTAGCAAATCGGAGATCCTCAGTTGGCTTATGGAAGACATTCCCTTGCAGGTAATTTGTGTGTATGTTAGCACAGCAGGCTGGGGTTCCCATTACACTCCAACATTTCTAAAGGCCAGCTGAGTATGGATAACTCAAACCATCTATGGTTTAGCAACATAATGACCATACTGAAAGCATTTTGTTAGTGGTGGGAGATGCTGCATGGAAAGGACATATTCATTCTATCTGACAACTCCACTCTAGTGAATTATCTCAGAACGCAAAGGGGAAGCGAATCCTCAGCCCTCTGCATGCTTCTTTGGGATATGCCAAGATGATAGTATTAGCTACAAATCCATATGCAATGCACTTTCCTCATTTTGGAATAGTTTGGATTCTTGTACTTATTCTCCAAAGACACTTTTTCCAAAGATCTTGCAAAAGGCAAGTGAATTGAGTGTCATCTACTCCTGATTGCACCACTCAAATGGGGTGAATCATGGATAAATGACTTTTTAAATCTGGTGGTGGGAATTTCAAGGAAAATTGGGAGATTTCCTCATCTGCTCAAACAACATCAACAGCAGGAATATCATTGGAAACCAGATATGTTGAACATCTGGATCATATTAAACAAGCCTCAGGAACACTTAGCTTTCACATCAAGCTCACATCACAATAAAAGGTTAGTGTCACACAGTCTCAGACCCACATCATCACCGAAGAGAGGATATAGGACAAAAGAAAGACCTGCCTTATCTTCTGTTGAATATTTTTTGTCACTATTGAAAGTCTTGGCTCTGTTGAATTTTTATTTGTCACTATTGAAAGTATTGGCTCTGTGCCCAAAGTGGCTTCTAACTTGGCTGAATAAGGCACAGTTTGAATGCTGTTGAGATCATTGTCAATTCACCTGTTTTATAAGACCTGCTTGATACTCATCCAAGCTACAGCAGGCTGTATTAGTGAAATACATGCGTTGTCGGTCAATATGAACTATTTACAGTTCATCAGAGTGGGTCAGTATCACTCATGAAAACCCCAGCTTACATTGCCAAGAACAGGCTCCCATTCCTGGGCAATTATTAGTCTTTATGGTGAAACCGCCTTCCAACCTGGAACCTTCAGTTCACAGTGTTCTACAATGTGAGTGCTTATAAGTGGGAAAAAAAACAAGCCAGTGCAAAGATAGAGATCTCATCTGTTTTTACCTTTGAAAAAGGCAAAGTTTGGTGTATCAGCTTTGCACTATTATCCAGGATAAAATTAGTTATTTGTTCTGCATTCAGTGAATTAACCCAAGAACCAATGTCATTGATATTCATTTTGGCTCATAAGATTTCAGCAGTCATGACAATCAGTACTTTCAAGTTTAACTGCTGCCTAGCTGATATTATATGGTTAGTTTTGACAATCTCATGTTTCTACCTTTGAGATCTTTCATCCTAAGAGACACTCTTACTTGATGAGACCTAAAGCAGCAGTGCAACAAGCTCCAGGTTGATTAAGCCACTTTTCACAGACATAGCAACAAAACTTCTGATGTATTTGGGGGAGAAAAGTTTTTTTTTCTCCCAAAAACTGCTTCTCAGCTTATGGGATCAGTACTCCAGCCAGGTATATGAATGGTTTAGCAGCGTCCTCACATACCTTAGGGGACTGGAGATGACCTCACTTCAGGATAACTCCCTGTGCCTCTTACCTAAGGTATCATGATTGGGTAACATATTTAAAGAAGCACAATGTTAATGCAGCTGAAGACTAATTTCACTTTAAGCTGAAGTAATCATTTGTTTTCATGAAAGGGCTTAGTAATAAAAGGAAGATGTCACATACCTATTGGATTTGAAAAACTTATGTTTTAAAAATTCCATTTTAAAGTTGTTTTTAATTGATTATATGAGTATGGTTTATTTCATCATCAGAGATAGCCCTCCTGCCAAACTTTTAGTTATGGAGGTACAAGTTTTTAGTGAATAGGTTGTGGTTAATTAGTTTTTATCACACATTGCCATAAGACCAAGTGTACCTTTGGTATGGTGCTGAATTTGATTAGACATTGAATATAGATGATGTATGATGATGATCTCACATAAATGCAATAATGTGATGGATCTATGCATATTATTGGGGTGATCTTGTATTTGATTGGCTGAGCTTAAACTCTTTAACATGATGGAACTATACATATTAATGAGGTGATCCTGCATGCAATTGGCACAGCTTGTTAACACTTGGAGATTATTCTGATCTTAATTTGCTCAGTTTTGGCAAATAAGCTTAAATCATCCAGGCACAAAGATCTTATACGTGTATAATTATGAGCAAGGTCCATGCATAATAATGAGGTGATTTTGCATCTGATTGGCTGAGCTTGTCAATGCTTTATAAACTTTTTTCTGATTATATTTTTATCAGACTTGGGAAATAGATTTATGTCATTAAGATGTATATGTGATTGTCTGAACTTTATGTCACTTGGGAGACTATTTCTGACCTGATTTTAATAAGACTTGGTAAATAGGCTAACATCATTGAGATGTTCAATGATTTTTATTATGCATGTTTTGAGGCATTTTGAGCAAGATTATGAGTGAAATTCATGCATCAGAGATTGTTAGCAATCTAGCAACTGTATTTCTGATCAGATCTTGATCATTAAATGGTAATGTATTATGAAGATGAGTTTGACTACAACCAAAAACGTCAAATATTAATGGGGACCCCAGGATGCCAAGTGGTCAAAGGTTTAAGGCATTTACTATTCCAAATTGCTCACATCTCACCTCTGTCTGCATAGGTTCTTGTCATTGGCTTGGCCGATATGGTTATGTAGGAAAGCATGCCAGTGGCTTCCAATGGGTCAGTGGTTCATCCTGGATTTTCACAGGTTCTGCCTTCACTCAGTACACTGTCCACCATGTATAGCCTATCCTGTGATGAAAAATGATTTTAAAGCTGGAAAAACAACAGCAGCAACACATATTCATGAAGTAATGATGAATCAGATTGGTTAATTTAGCTACCACCCTGGAGACCAAATTCTAATAAGATTTGGTTCCATCTAGGTGAATGAGTTTGAGATTGTTTGTAGATAGATCCTATGAAATGTACAGTCTGCTGATGTAATGAGATGCTGTGCATCTGATTGGCTGAGGTTGTTATCTCCTTAGCAAAATTTGCACTAAATTTCAGTAACAGTGGTAAATAGGTTTATATTGTCAAGATCTTGGATGAACAAGCGACTGCATTAATTATGTCACTATCAGTTTTGAAAGCATTTTCATCACAATATAGTGAAATAGGTTGAATCAGCATTGTAAAGTTTTTTAAATTTCTACATAGGTTGTGTTCTTATGATGTTACATAAACCGCTATGGTCAGCTATTTAATTATGTACCGGTAAGTCAGGCAAGTTTTAACTAGCCCATTTTAACCTCGTTTTATTTAAAGTATGTAGAGGTGAAAACGAAAAGTAAAAAAAAAACAAAATATGAATCTGTATAGATTGCAGCTTTTTATGTAATGTATTTCCTCTACTAACAGATGACAGGTGTTGTAACCTCCCACAATCTATATATGTGGTTGTTGATTGTATTTACTGTAATTACTTTTATTTCACATAAATGTCTGTTGGCTACAGAACATTTCCATAAGATTAAAGCTTTACAATTAAGTTATCTTTGGCTTTAGTGTTTCAACTGTATTTCACTCTGTATTTAAGAGAAAAATGGTTGCAATTTCTGATCACTTTTGAGCAGTCTTTATCGGTATTTTAGTTGCACATTGTTAGAAGGGACTTCTACATCTATGCTTTTTCTTCTGCTTTTTATTGCCCATTCATCTTGATGTTTAGCTCTCCTTCTGCCTTTTCTCTGAATAACTAAAATATGTCACAAAAATTGTTATTATCGTTTTACTAATTATAAGTATTTGTAGATTTGTTTTAAAACATGAATACACAAATGTTTTTGTCTGTATTCCCACCTACCCCCCTCCATGCTCATAGCAAGTTGTTTGGAAGTAAACAATTTTCCCTTGTTTGTAGAACAACTGGTCTTAAAAAAGCTACAAGTATGCAGCTCTTACCTTTTTATCAGCAAAACAAATTCCTGGCTAAAAACACACTATCAATCATTTAACACAAGTTTACTTTCACACTCTTTTGAGGGAGTATGGATCTAAACAAGTTTCATTTGGTCCAGCAATTTTCTTATTAAAACAAAGCGTGATCCTGAGTTTAAAGGTCAGTAGTAAGGCCAAAGTATAACTGAATATCTTAATCTTTTTGTGAATTAAATTTTGTTATGATTGCATACCAGGTCTCAACATTGTGTCTTTGACGGGAAAGGTACTTAGCTCTCATTTCTTCACAATGATACCTTCACTTAAAGTGCCATTAAAACCAACCAACCTGTATCATGTCTAAGGACTTAGTGGCTACATCTTTTATATTTAGATTAATCAAAATTTTACATTGTTGTCAATTAGTTAGACCCATAGCCATAAAACTTTGAACTCTGCAATCACAATGCCATCAGTGAAGGATGTTCCTCTTAACATAAATATACCCTAACTAGTTTCAAACTGGCATACCCTGTAGATTAAGCTTGATGATTGGAAAATGCAGCACTGTTTCCTCCAATGTGACAGCTTCAAAAACCTATAAAATGAACATTGTATCATTTTGACTAGCCCATGTGCAGCCAGTGATTTCAGTTACATTTAGCTTCATTATATATATATATCACTTTACCTTTCCTTAATAAATCAGGACATGATGGTACCAGTCCTCTAATGTGTTATAGACAAACAGAAACCACTCTGACTTGTTTGTCCTTCGAGTTTGAAGATGAGCAGGACACCTGACTGGATTGGTTTCTATGAGGGGATGATCAGACCAATTTGTTCTATAAATTGTGTGTGGCACACTTGACATGAGATGCCACTTGGATTTGCTTGATCAGTAGAGGATGAACATCTAAATTGCATGCACATAAAAATTACATTATTACGAACATCTAAATTGCATGCACATAAAAATTACATTAGTACGAACATTTAAATTGCATGCATATCTAAACTGCATTAGCATGCACATCTAAATTACATTAGTATGAACATCTAAATTGCAT
>QKMX01358456.1:16445-30582 GCA_003401595.1 Venustaconcha ellipsiformis | reverse complement strand
TAATAATAATAATAATAATAATAATAATAACAATGAAGACCATAAATGGCATATTAAGTTCGAGATTTGAAAGTACTGTTTTGGTAATGTTCAGTGCTCAATTACGGCACTGGTGTCTGGCTGCTATTAGCTAAACATTTGTAACACAGATAGAATAAATCTGTACAAAATATACCCACCATATGTTTTGTTAAAGGTAATAATCCTAGATTAATCAAGTTTCTTTGTCTCATACTTACCAAGTTTGGTTAAAGTGTTTGGTAGAACTAAAAATATGCAAAAATATATTTTTCTTTTGTCAAATTATAGTGATAGTGACCATTGACCTTTTGAAATCAAACTAATCAACAGGTTTTTGGCATCATTGAGATTTTCAGATACAAGTTTTGGTAAAGATATTATTATGAATCCATGGTCTTAAACTAAGCAATAAAAAAAATTGGAAACCAACAAATTTTTCTAAAATTCAGCAAATAATGTATTTCCCTGGCATACAAAGTGAAAATTTTAAAAGAACTAAATGTGAATAAAACCCCAAATAGTCCAAAAAGTTTTATCAGCAGTCCTAATGGATAAAGTTCTAATTAAATTCCAGTGGTATTCCGCAAAATATCCAATGCTGAATGTGTTGATGCACCTGTAGTGGTGAATGTACCAATGAACCAATGTAATTAGTGTGATGATGTGCCAACAGTCTTTTGATGAATATAAAAAATATAATCCATGACATCCTTCTCTGAATTCACTATTAATTCCAAGATAATGTTTCTCTCCAAGAATAATACTGAGAACTTTGCAATTCCCGAGAATAATAATTTGAATACATAATTCCATTCCAAATCAAACACTGAACTTAACAATAAGAGTGATTCTGCCTAAAGATGTTAAAGCAAGAATGAGTAATTTCTAGATAACAAGATTATAAATCCCTCTAATTGACCTAGGTCACAATTAACATTTTCTGGAAATACTGACATAATGGAATTTTCCTTTCTTTAACAATCAGTTACTAAAATTATAATATAGAATATTGCAAACATCAGTCAGACTAGATATTTTTGATGTGTTATTCCAATAAACATGACCCAGATCAAAATAGAAATGTTTCCTTCTATTGACAATGATCTTATTTTAACTCAGACTCATAAAGAAAATTTTAGCAATGTATAATTTATTTACCAAAATAAAAACATTAGTGTCTCTTGCCAGGAACAAAGTGAACTTTTTTTTACACAAAATTAAGTCCAAAATACAATTAAACATAACACACAATGACGGAGAAAAAAAAACAACATTACAATTTAAAAATACATAACAATATGTTTAGTGACGCTTATAAAATTATAAAAAAAACAAAACTGTTACTGACATATAACGAATGAGCTTGAAATAGACAGATGTCAAGGAAAAATTAATTTGCATATCAAATTCCATGACTCTCCTGCCAACAGTGAGAAACATACAAAAACACAGAACTGAAATAAATTCACTGAATTATTAAATCCATGTCAATCTGACTTAATTTAGTGATATATATTGTGTTTTACCCTTTATGATGTGTCAATAAACAAAGATGCACCCTGACTCCTTTACCAATAAAACATATGAAAATGAGGCAAATGAAACACTTTACCAGTCATGGAAGTGAGAAATGTAGGTCACAATTACCTTTTTTTGGAAAAACTGCTGTAGTATATATCAAGATAAATACATCTACCAAGAAACATGACTCTTTAGCCAACAGTACTTGAGAAACTGACCACCTTACTAAAATGTACAGGCAAAGCAAAATCTGTAACATCAAGCTTAATATCAAGTTTAATGAGTAATCCCTACAAATAAAACAACAAAAATCCTCCAAACCAAAATAATCCTCATTCCACAGGATGATCAAGGCAATTACCAGGTAAAGATATGCAAATAAAGAATGATGGAATAACATAAAATGGAAATAAAAGGAAAGTATGCAACTTTAACAATAAGGTTAAGCTAGGAACAGGTGTATGGATGCACATGTACTACAGACACCAAAGCCATCACTATGCTAAGTCTATGCCAAAGTAGGGTTCATTAAAGAGCAATTAGTGATGGGTGCATTGCAGGGCTTCACTCACCACAATTTCCTTTAGACTTATGCAAAAGAACCTGTTTTTGTTTTTTTCAAAAACCAAATTTTGAAGATGGAAGATGCAAATAACATCCCATGTAAAAATGTAAAGTTGATTGACAAGGGCTGCAACTCTATCCAAATGGTGTAGATGAGGCAAAACCCATAAAAGGCATATCAAGGTCTAAAAAAAAATATTCTTGTTAAACTACCAGTAGATTTGTAGGATGGTTCTTGATCAGCTTTTAAAGTTTTGATGTGAAAACATGAATTGGTATGACAAGGAGCACAACTCTTGAATTGATGTTGTTGTCGTTATTGTTGAAGGATTAATGCCATTTTTAAGCACAAGATAGGCTGAACATTGCAACCAGTATCCATAATGGAGTAGACAAGATAAAGTCCAAGGCATGTATTATACAAGACAATGTTTATTCAGTAAAATCTGTTTTGAAAAACCACTGCTATGATAGACCAGCTGTCTTGAGAGACCAGGTTCACAATGCAGATTTACTGATTTTATAGTGTTATAATCTGTCACGAGAGACCTGTCTTGCAAGACAATGATATTTTAGCAGATGTGGTTGTTCAAGACAGGTTTTACTGTACAAGACTGTATCAGAATATGCTAAATGGTTCTCGATCTGTGATGGTTAGAAGTGAAACACATGCAAAAATATGAAGTTAATTGTCAAGAGCCATAACTATCCAAAATTGGAGTTGAGACAAAATCCATAAAAGGCACATCCAAGTCTCCCAGACAGTATATTCACCAAATTTCATCACAATATGATGAATGGTTACTGAGCGATGCTGGTTCTAATATAAGCTGCAGTAGAAATGTAAACTTGATCAAAAAGGACAATAACTCCATGAAAATGCTTAATTGAAAATATTAAACCTTTAGAAGGCACTTCTATAAGTAAAAGCCAATTCACCTACCTAATAATAGCTAGTTATATGTAAGGGTTGCACAACTTTGGTAGTTAAAACAAGTGTGAAAGGAAAGGCTGATGGACAGAAGGAAAAGTGACTATAGGGATTCCAGATCATGATTTAGAGCACTAATTAAACATCACCAAAATATATGTAAACTTTTGAAACTGCCAAAGTTTGGAACATTACATAATTTACAATACAGAATACCACATATACTTGCTTGTTAGTTTAGTCCAACTACAAACAACATAGACCACGATCTGCTGTCGCATGTAAGCAGATCAGGGTTTAGGTTACATGTTCTAATGAAAACTAATAAAATATAGAGATGAAGATCCGTCAGCACATTATATGATGGTAGATTTGAAATCTGTGTAGTTTGCACTTGGACTCGACATAAAAGCAAATTTATAGTCCTAACAACTTGATGAATATATCAAAAAGCAAGAGAACAGAAAAGGTGCTTAATGAAATTAGGCTCATTAATCATTATACAAGGCAAAAATTACAACTATACTGACTAACATGAACATATAATCAATATGAATTTCTTTGCTTCATTGCTCAATCAACTGTGGTAGGAATAAATAAAAAAAAACTCTCACTAAAGCAAAAAATGGAACCAAATTGAAAAATAAATGATTCACACTATTTAACTCAGTTATTAAACTAAAATCAATTCCCACATATTAATATTTTTTATGATGAATTTTTAATTTCTTTTTTTTTTCTCAAATTTTGCCATTCAAAGTCAATGAAAATACTATTTCAACAGTTAATAAAATCAGGACAATAATACTTGTCCTGAAATTACTTTTTTTAAATTGATGATTATATTTCTAAACGTCATTAAATATGGGTATAACAATGCATAAAAAAATGAAGAACTATTATTGGTTCAATAACGTCATGCTCTTAATATGAAAAGACATCATGCAGGACATGCACATCCATCAGATAAGATACATCCATGATTTTTATTTAAGAAAAATGTTGCTTATAAATTACCGGAAAAAAACTTGGTTTGTTAGCAAGACTATTACCTGCTGAAATTCTAACTTTTCTATTTATACCTGAATATACCTGTTTAAATGTATTTGGATAGTACAGTCAAACCTGGCCCAGGGACTACCTAACTATAACAGACCCATTCACCCTGAAAGATATTTGTCAATAGTTTTCGAAATCCAATGTATATTGAGCAACCTGTCCATAGTTTGCCATACCAAAAGTGACGTCTAGTCTACCACAAATCTTGAAGCAATTCACAAAGCATGCATGTGGCTATTTTGAGTTTTAATTATCATGTCAACATATATTTACATAAATTGAAGTATGCAAGGCCACGTTTCTTTGCTGATACCTTCATCACTTCTGCTATTAAGAGTTATCATAAATCCTATTGCTTTGTCATTGGTCAACAGCTCATCACAAGATCAAAGCAGCAGGAATCACCATGAATGGCTCTCCTCATAATCATGCTGATGCTTGAAATGAGTACATTAAAACATTCTCAAGCACTTTAATCAGAGATGAAGATATGATTCTGTCTGTAAAATCAATATCTTGAACTGCAGTCTGTATTTTAAGAAACATTCCATACAAACCATGATGAAGTTTTAGCAATAACAAAGCTATAATACACAGGACTTTCAATCCCCATGAAATTTCCTACAGCTTGGTTGCATGTAGCAAACACCTGCTCAATGCTACCAATTACTGCAATTTTTCAGTCAGGTGGACTTTGTGTACTGTATTTAGTAACAAGTGAAGAGTAAGGAGTGAATGCCTCCTTTGTATTTTATATCAATTAATCCCATGCACATAATTTCACCTTGTTAAATTATTTAACAATTGCATACAACTGTCATCTATCAATGTCTCCTCATTTCTTTTAAGAACATTTACAGGAACTGTACATAACAACCACCTGTCTATACAACTGTCTATTTTATCAATGCCTCATCATTTCTTTAAAGAACATTTAAAGGACTCTGAACTGTACATAAAGACCACCTCTCTAAACAACTATCTATCAATGCCTCATTATTTCTTTAAAGAATATTTACAGGACTAGACTACCTATCTATAAAAATCATTTATGCGTGGTCCCCCAAGTTGTCATTAAAGACAGGTTTGTCTGTACTTCACAATAATAAGGCTTACAGTTTTTGGCCATACTACATGATGAAACCAACCTGTGCCATTGGCCACTGATGATGGAGGCATTTCAGCCTCAGGTGTTGCCTCAGTTACCATCACAGGAGGGGGAGGAAAATAGTCTGGAGGGATGGACTCGCCTGGAGATAGATAAGGCTGTGGAAGAAGCAAAAGGATGATTATAGAGGAAAGAAAAGGAAAGGATGGAAGTCCAAAAAAGCATGTTTGAAATACTGTATATACTCATGCATGATAGTAAACATCATAAATCCTGATTAACAATAGCATAATCCAAGTCTATGTTATTTTTTATTTTTTTTGGTTCTACTGATTAGTGCCAGTAAACTGGACAGCTCCATATCTTCTGGTGCATTATATGATGATGATCTAGGACTGTGCTGCTTGCAAACAAATTTGACTTACAGTATATAATGTATAAGAATGATGACAAGGACAACAAACGTGAGGCCCAAGTGGGCCCAAAATTGCTCACCAAATTTACACAACAACTGACCATTTCACTATGTAGACTTATGTGGTACTTAAGAACACATCAATGTAAACTATCTCACAAAGTTTATAATAAGTTGATCTGATTTATTTAATTATATCCATCTAAAACAAAATCTTTCTAAAGATAAGTAATAATTTGTATACTAGTCTTGAGCTCATAAAAGAATTCATCAAAGAGCTTGATGATATAAACCCATTTATCAAGTTTAATAGAAATTGGATATATAGTCTTTAGATCTAGAGAGGTAACAAGCTAAGTCAATGAAATGTAAGGCATCCCAAATGTGTGCAAATCCCACTTATTATAAAAATTGTCTGTGGTAAATGTTATTATAAGCTTATTTACTAAAATGGAATTCAGTCTCCAGAATGGTAAAAAGCTTCAACCAATCACATATAAAAAATTATCTCATTACTATGTACAGATCCTGCAAACTCATCCAACATTTAAATAATATACAATAAAATAAATTTGATCAAAATGTGATCAGAAATATAGAATCAGTATAATAACAGCTGCCAGTATGATGACAAACTCAGCCAATCAGATGCAAGATGTCATTAATATCCATACATTTTACTCAAAGTTATACTAATCCTAGATCATGATGACATTGAGCTATTTACCATGTCTGATCAATATCCTATCAATATTCTGTGGTTAGAAAAAACCCATTGGCCAATCAGATGCAAGTTCATCACATAAATATGAATCGGTCTCACTTGTGACAAAATTCATCCAACATATTTACAAAGTTTAATTTTTAAAAAATGATCAGAAATAGTCCCTCAAGTAATAAGAAGCTCAGCCAATCATATGTAAGATCAACTAAGTATTATGCAATCATCTTGCTTGCAATAAAAAAAAACCATTTTAATTATATTAGCCAGTTTATCAAGATCTATGTATATCTATATTATGTGTGTTAATTTTCATGATTATCGATTGTAAGGGTCATTTAATAAATAACATTAAGTGCAAATTTTCTTTATGGTTGTGGGTTTGCATTTTAAGATAAGGTCATTTTAGTAAACACATTACATAATTTCAGAATAGATGTAAACATGTTGCTGACATGAGTTCAGGTCATGTGTTTTCTTGAAAATAAGGCTGACCTAATTTCTGATTGGCTACCTGCAAAAGTACATGTGCTTGTTGACAAAGTTTGACTGATCTTGAATGAATAATTGACCCTCATCTGATTTTGCACTATGTCTTAGTTCTTTTTATAGTAGGGATGATTTACTGATAATTAATTATTCCTTGCATATACATTAGTCTAGTGGAGCCAAATAAGTGTCCAGTTCAGCTAAGAGGATTTAATAGCTGTGTTGGAATTATTATGAATTAATTTAAGGACATTTTGGATTATGCCATTGTAATTGATTAAGACTATTGGTACATCAGCACAACAGATTAAACTTCATTAGGAATATCACTGGAACTCATTTTGAATACTCAATACATTTAGACTTGTTATGATTTCCTTCCCCATACTGCAGGTTATTTATAGCTTTTCAATTTGTATTTTTGGGGAAAAAGTACATTTTGAATGTTACAAAACTTGTTAGTTTTCACTCTTTTCTGTTATTTAGTTTAAGACCACAGTGTTTAAAGATACAAATTGGAGGGCTTGTCTGGGATATAAATTTCTCTACAATATTTCTGAGAAATTACAATTGTTTTTGAAATTTAAATTAACTTGGTTTGGAGTTTTCTTAGTACCTGGTATTTTAATTTCACAGATTTTGAAAAATCTTTAGTGAAACCAACAAGCTTTCACGATGTCATCAAAAGAAGAGAACTCTGTTTCAGATCCTATCTAGGAAGGGTTTGAGTTCTTAAAAAAGGACAAGCTGCATGCCAGACATTATCATCTTTCTGAAGGAAGAGCTTCTTTAACAAAGCAATAGATACAAAATATTTTGTTTATTGTTTGGTGAAAATAGATATTTTTTATAAAAATGCTTTTAGTTTGATTATTAAGTCACTATCAGATGGAAAATTAAGAGAATTACAATTAAAAACCAGATGGAAACAGAGTTTAAAAAGCTTCAGCAAGAAGTAATGCAACTGCAAAAGCAAAGAGAGAAAGAAGCAAGATAAATGCAAATGCAAAAGAGGAAAGAGAAAGAAATGCAAATGTAAAGAGTGAATGATGCCAGAAAAATGCAAATGTGAAAAGAAGAAAGGGAAATGCAATTAAAATAAAAGAATTTGAACTGGCAAAAAGAGCATACTCTTCCCCTTTATACACAAGTTTCGGTTTTGGTATTACCAAAAACATTAGGCTAGTACCCTCTTTTAAAGAAAAGAAAGTAGATCAATAATTTCCTCACTTTTGAGAAAATTGCTGAAATTTTAAAATGGCCAAGAGATCAATGGACTATGTTATTAGAAAGTGTACTTTTTGGCAGAGCTCGTGGAGTCTACACTTCCCTCTCTGTACAACAAAGTGCTAATTATGACATACGTAAGGAATGTATCTTGATGGGCTATGAGTAACTACTGGAGAAACTTTTGACAAAAATTTAGGAATTTTTTAAAAGAAACTGATCAAACCCAAGTCAAGTTTGCATGGGGAAAAAGAATAACTATTTGACAAGTGATGCTCAGCCAGGAAGGTTAATAAAGATTATTATAAACACAGACAACTCATATTGATTGATGTGTTCTAGAACTGTGTCTATAGTGTCAAGACCTACTTTGATGTGAAAAAGATTGTAACTTTACAAAATGCTACTTGTAGAGCAGAGGATTATTCCTTGACTTGTACAGTTTCATTTGTCAATAAATCTGTCAGCAGGTTCTTGGCAAAAAAAATAATTTCAGTCTACAAGAGTACTTCCAAAGCTCAAACTGGCACAACTTTTAGGAATCGAACTTTTAAGATAACTAAGCAGAAATCCTTATCTCTTCCTACACTTACTGTAATAAAAGGGCATATTACTTCTGATTGATATAGGTTGAAATATAAGTTACATAATAAAGACTGAGCTATTCCAAATGATCTTTTTTTAAAGAGGTCTAGGTACTGGTCATGTATTGAAAGCAATACATTTGTCAGGTCAAACAAACCTGTCTGATTTTATTATGGATTATTATTAACCATTCATGTTGAAAGATTCTCTATCACTTTTTGCCAATCCTATCCTGATTAAAATATTAAGAGACAGAAGCTTCTTTGGTGAATTATTTTGGTAGATTTTGTACACATTTTTGCCCTCCCAAATCTGTCCAATGTGATCAATGGTCAAATTTTATGTCTGGAATTTTCCTGCAAGTTATGCCTGAATCAGCCATCCAACAGTTAAAATCTTCTGCTTATCACCCTGAGAATCAAGGGCTTTGAAAAGATTTCAACAAACCTTGAAAAATATGGTTCGTCATATTGCTTGATACAGGAAAAGATTGAGACAAGAGTGTTTATTTGTTATTCATTATTAGAAATCAGTTCAAGAGTCTTTAGGTTTTAATTAGTCCTTTTGAGCTAGATTTTGGAGACACTATGTACAACAACATACAGGATGAATTCTCTGAAACAGTAATGCTTGAAAAAGAAATCTAATATTTCATGAAGATTTATTTCACTGAACCAAGTAAATGTAACTGGAGTTCACAATGTATTCTTGTGAAAAAAACTGATAATACTTCCCATATATGTACTGATTATAGGAAAGTGTATATTGTTGCCAAAACTAATTCATTTTCAATACCAAGAATCAATGACTGTACTGACAAAATTATAAATGCAAAATATGTCACCAAGTTTGATGTTTTGAAAGGATCTGGCAAATTCTACTCATATGAAAGAGCAGTCATAACTCCAGATAGACTTTACCAATAGAAAGTGATACCATTTAGGATGAAAGGTTGGCCTTCAATCTTCCAATGTTTAATGAACATGACAACATCTGATAATTGTGACGATATCATAATCTATCTGGAAAGATCACTTCAAAACCTCTTGGAAATTCTTTGATCAACTTGGTGATGTAAATTTGAGTATAAATTAGGCAAAAGTGAGTTTTGCTGCACTTGTGATACATTTTTAGGACACATGAGACAAGGTCAAGTTAAACCTGTTGAAGTTAAGGTCAAGGCTATCTGAATTCCCTGTGTCTGTTAGTTCTATTAGATGCAAACTTAAGTCAATCATATAGTGTCTGTTGATGCACTTTCACATCTCAATAAGTACTATATTGCTTTATTTTGAAAATATGTTGTATCATTCATAACATGCAATATGAATTATACATATGTTTGACTAATTCATAAAATAAAATATTATTGTATACATTTCTCTTTTTCTTTATGAGGGGAGGTGTTATGTATCTCTATATTTATCCTGTCTAGGGCTTCAAGTTAAAAGCTTTACGTTTCCAAGTACCATTATACTTAAACTGATTTATAAATTCTGGTGAGAATCTTTTTTAACAACTGCACTGTTTCATACTTAGTTCAGTATGCCAGTTGAATTAGCAAAATATATGTCAGCTATAGTTTGAACAGTGATTGTACACAGAATGTACAAAAAAAGAACTCATGGCTTTATTCTTCATGGTTCAGTAAAAGCATAGGTAACACTAATCATCTCTTTAATGAGCTGACATCTTTCAAAAATAAATTAAGATACTGTTTTTTTACTAATGACATGACTGAAATGAATATTCACCAATAGAAACATTGAACATTAAATAAACATGCAATGACAAGACACATTTTTTTTCAAGAATACAACATACATTACCAAATTATTAAGCAAATTCTTGTTATTTTGGCCTATCTTGGCAGTATTTCCAGAACTTGATGAAATTATTGTAAAATTTCAGGACCATGCCACAATGGAGTTATATCTGAATTTTTGTTGTAACATAGCATGTCATCAGATTTTGCTTTTCAGCATACTCAGTATCTTCATGATACCTCTTTGATGAATGATCACCTATCCTGAATACTTTTCTTTCCAACAATTATCTTTCCTCCAGTTCATTATTTTTCTCACTATCACTTACATTGTCCATCACATTTCTAAAATTTTTAAGACTTCAATGGAACTGTTTCAATCTTTCTTTGTGCAATGCCTTCTCCGTTTAATATATTTTTTGCACCTGCATGTTCTAGCTTAATGTTCCCTTGTTTAGCAATTCCAATAAATGTAACAATTTTGTCTTAACTTATTCTTTCCTCAATAATTCTTCTTTGTCAAAGACTAAGGAGCCTTTTTAAGTTTTCTTAAACTTTTTTTCTATCATTGTTATCGTTCAGCAACCTTTGTTTGTAGTTGCTGTGGGCCATTTCTGAATAACTCAATCTGGCTTTAGTCAGGCTCACTAACCTTCCCAGTTCAGAATTCTGTTCTTTGTTGCCACACTGGTGTTTACTGATCAACTCCTTAGTTGTTCTTTTTCCCCATACAAACTTAACATGGGTTTGACCAGTTTCTTTTCAACAATTCCTAAACTTCTGTTAATATGCCTCCAGTACCAACTCATAACCCATCAAAAAAAATTCCTTAAGTACAACACTTATAAAACAACCAAGGGCATCATTTATTTTTTTAACAATTGAATGCACTTTCATACATATTCAACAGAACAATGGTTTCTTTGAAGTTATCTCATCAAAGTAGGATTAATTGTGTATTAGTCACACTGGCTTCATGCCTGTCTAGGTATTAGCTAGCTATTACATGGATCAACCATAGCTCACCAAAAACAAAATTGGAAGCATCATATTGAAAATGAGGAGTGCCACATGGAGATATTACAAAGAGAAACTTCATGTCCTCTGAGAACTTCATATGTATTTGTCTTGGAAGTTTGGGTCCCTAAGAGCGTGTACAATTGGTACATCTGTCTGACACATACTTTACAAAATCCCAAACAGTGATATAACTATTGACAGCAGATATAACAATTTGACTTTCATCCTGGGTTGTCCAACCAATTCTCATATCCTATACACCACAGTGTGGTCAACAATCTTGGATCCCTGTCTATTGCTGAACACCTTAGTGCTGGTCCAATTCTCTAGTCACACAATCTTGGATCCCTGTCCATTACTCAACAATATACCACAGTTCTTATCCAATGCTCCAGTCACATAATCTTGGATCCCTGACCATTACTTAACAACACACCTTAGCGCTGGTCCAATTCTCCAGTCACACAATCTTGGGTCCTTGTCCATTGCTAAACTAAGCACCATAGTGCTGGTCTAATACTGCAATCACACAATCTTGGATCCCTGTCCATTACTCAACAATACACCTTAGTTCTGGTTCAATGCTCCAATCACACAATCTTGGATCCCTGTCCATTGCCCAACAATACACCTTAGTGCTGGTCCAACATTCCAGTCACACAATCTTGGATCCCTGTCCATTGCTCAACAATACAACATAGTGCTGGTCCAATGCTCCAGTCACACAATCTTGGATCCCTGTCCATTGCTCAACTATACACAATAATGCTAGTCTAATGCTCCAGTCACACAATCTTGGATACCAATCCACTGCTCTACAATACACCATAGAATGGGCCAAATGCTCCACCAGTGAACTTGTGCATGCTTGGCCGACACTTACTCCAGAAGACCAAAATCTTGTTGTATCCCATTATAATCCTCTCCTACCTGATCCATACAAATTTTTAGCATGTTCTTTAGTTTCCTGTCTGTAATTATGCATGCCCTTGCTAAAGGGTTCTGCATGGTGTGAAGACCACAATACTGTTATCAACAATTCCTTTCCATTCAGATCTTTCAAAAAAGTACTGTTACCCACATTAACATGTCAGTAAACTTTGCACCTTTATTTTTATTTTGCTGTCAAAAGTCACTGCCACATGATGAACACATGACTCTATAGTTGAAAAAAAATGTGTCAAATGAAGCAAAAAATTTCTTTGTTTGAAGCAATGGATGCAAGAAATTCGGAAATTTTAATGATATTCACAATGCTGTAAAATATTTCCATAAATGATAGTTCTAGACACAATGTGTATTGATGCTGTGTGAATATATACAACTTACATTGTTAAACACACCACTTATTCACTATTTCAAGCACAATGGGGTCCAAAACATATATTGCAGCTTTGGCAAGGGTGCAAGTAGCCAAGTGACCTATTAACAATTAATAAAGCAATGGAAACATATAGTAAGACAAAAGAAGAGTGGTTGGGATTGGTTCAATGGTTTTGAAAACTCATTTTATGATTGCATTAGGAATAAATGTCAAAAAATAGCTTTTTCTATAGGCATTATTCACTTTTCTGTATGAATGAATATCTGAAAAATCATTAAAATTATTACTTTAATAGTCTTAAACACTTGTCAAATGTGTACCAGTGAAAATGTGTATTATGTCACCACTTTTATGCATTAATGTGAATACATTCTAGTGTTATTGTTGATTAAAAACTAAACAAGATTATTTTCTTCAAAAATGATTGACATTAATTTTGAAAAACAACAATGCTGAAACTCAACTTTTTATTGTTTTATTGGTCAAATACTTTAATGATTTCATTGCATCTCTGTTTGTCCTTGAGCTGAGTGGTGATTTGGAAATTTTATGTTTGCTGCAAACTCTAAACATCGATTCTCCATAATGAACCCTGAAATTTAGCTTTCATGCACTGAGTACACCCAATGCTTCGATCCCTTGCTATACTTTATTATATTGGGAATGAGAAGGATAACCCACTGATTATTTTTATACTTTAATTATGTTATTTACATAGTATTTAAAATTGTGTTTTACTGCCTAATTGAAATGAGTTAACTGACATATTACCATGACAGGTAGTTCCCACAGAGGGGCTCCTTGTGTGCCTTTAAACTTTTTATATTGTACCTCTTTACTTAAATTGATACCAAAAACAAAATTAATACAAAGCAGGCCTGCTTTTAATTGATTACAACAATGCAACAAAAACTTCCAAAAATCATAGATCAAAACACAGCACTTAGATTATCCAGAGAAGGATCATTGGCGTTGCTGTGATGGTCAATTGATATTTTTAATGTTACAAAACAGTAATATCAATTGTTATACTAAAACCAAATTTACAGACAAAACTGAAACATGAAATTTCACTTAACAAATTGTATTTAATTAGTATTGTTTTTTTAAGTGCTGTCACCAGTAAGCATTACTAACATTTTTAAAGCTGCAGTTATAAAGATCAATCTAACTTGTTATAACATGGTCATTGAGGTCCATAACCACTGACATGTGGTCACTAAGTTTTGAATAATTTCTTTCACTTTCACTATTATCATGGTCTGGGTACATACTCAGTTCCAGATATACTGGTTTTCAGTTCACAATACAGATCACAATACAGTGTGACTCTGCTATAACATGGTTGTTGGGAGCCATAGAACCCGACTGCGTTATGAACCGAACC
>QKMX01358449.1:43451-56714 GCA_003401595.1 Venustaconcha ellipsiformis | reverse complement strand
TTTTTCAATTAAAAGATCGTAATAATAAATATAATTTAGAGCACATAGACAAAACAACAACAAAAACTGATCATTTTATTTTGCCATAATAGTATATTAGATATGGTCAGATATTCATCAACATGCATTTTCTTAAATTTTGATTCCGTATTGTGCCACTTAAATGTGATTATAGCGACACATTACTGTGTCAATTTCCATGAAATAATATCTCTAGATAGAATCATAGCAGCTGTAAATACATGCATATTGCCTTTTTTCCTGTCAGCAAAGACACAAGCAAATTCATTTCACTTATATAGTGTTGGTCAGGTTAAGATCGTATTTTTTCAAAATATTTCTTCAGAAGGTTAGGTTATTTTATTAACTGAGGAATATTGAACTATATGTTCACTGCAAAATATACACTGAATGTGGGCAAAATAGAGAAAATAGAGTACATAATTTTTGTACTTTTATTTCAGACAGCACACATCCATGTACATGCATGGAAGTAATTTATTAACATCAATGATCTTTTTGCATTGTCTGCTATTTACAGCTGAGTCAGAATTCTGTTTCAAAAGTTATGAAATCACATCACCACTTGTTACTAAAGCAAAACTGTATACAAATAAAGCAATAATTAATCTTAAAACTATGACCTGTTTGTTGGCACTGTTCCAGGATCAAAGGTCAAGGACATCATTAAAATTTACCGGCTTTTATGAACCCTATGTCTCAGGACCTGGTTATGTCTATGATTATTTTTCACATCCGGGATATAATTGAGATAACCAAGTTTGACTGAAATCGTTACATTATGATGCCATCTGTAAGACCACTTTTTTTTACCTAGGTGTATATTGGCAATGTGAATACTAGGAGAGAATGGATGTAACCTGACATTATTGTGACTTCTGTCTCTTATCAAAACAATAGAAAAGGATGTGAAAAAATATGAAGTAAAAAATGAGATATTCTGAAATATTTAGCGACTTATGGCTTTCTGTAAATCAATCATATATGCCTTCTGCAGATGAGCTGATTCAATCTCTATAACTGTGTCATCATGAACAAATACACATGCTAACAAAACTTTTTCTTTGAGTATTTTACTTTTTACATTTTCTGGACATGTTCAAATAAGACAGAACAATCACAACTTCATTTCAAAAATTTTTAAGATAATTTGGTGATAGTGGAGATTTTTTCAGGGATACAATAACAGATCATGCATGATCATGAAAAAGTAAATTTAATGGACAAAACTATCTGGAAAGGAATACAGTTAAAATAATAAAGAGAACTAAAAGTCAATGATTTGCAACCAAAAATGCAATCGAACTAAAATGTTTTGTAAATATACGTATAATCAATGTCAAGAAGTAAGTAACATGGTTACTTGGTACAAGTACTATTTATACCTTTTAGTGAAAAAAAAGGGCAGAATATGTTCAAAAATGAATTCCTGGCCAACCTCTGCCTCCATCAGAGACTGAATTTACAAGATGCATGAAACATTTCAGCGATTCAAGGAAAGCCAATATCCTTTGTTGTTTTTATGTGTTGAAAGAGCAGTGGAAATCTGAACAGTAAAGCAATACTTATCTAAGCACATCAAGCAATATCAATATTGTCCAGTAAATCAGAAATTTTATAACTGATTCAAATTGAAAGCAGATTTAAATTCTGGGAGAATAGTATGCAGTCTATCTAAACAAACAACCCAGATTATTGGTGCCTACGTATTCAGCACTCTACTGTTAAAAATCCCAGTCCTGAGTAGTACATACAAGAAAACAAAAAAGCTTTTCATACAGAAGATTATACATTTTGTGGATTCCTTTATTCAGCAATCTCCATGCATACAGTGAGATTTCATAATTCTAAACATTAATTAAATATATCATGACATGCTGAAAGTCATACCAAAGTATCAAAGGATGTGAAAATATAGATAATGGAAGATGTAAAACTTACAGATATGTAAGCAGACACATGTCAATCTAGATTATTAGGACTTTGCAAGAAAACTAATACAGTTGCTTTTGGTTTTTATTTCATATCATATGCTATTGCATGTAAATTTATCTGACAGGAAAATTATGGCCACATCTGTAGCTATGTGGACATACTTTATGTAAATGCACATGTACATCATATGAGAATAAAAAAGTCTTTGACTTGCATATGTGTATCAAACATCTTTATTTATACTGTTCTTTTAACCACTCAACTCCAAATTCTTCACGTGTCTGTGTGTGTGTGTGTGTGTGTTGTACATGACCAGCATATCTTACTGTGCTACTTCAATGCAATGTTCATCCTCCTCGACACCCATCTCCCTTACCCAACCAATATTTTGCATCACTTTGGTGGGTGCATGAGGGATGCTGCTGTGTAATTACTAAAAACAGTAAAACCTATCCATATGGGACATTTAATGAAATACAAAAAATGTATCCTTTTTGAAAAAAACATCTTTTATATTCATATGAAAATCAAATTTAAGAAAAGAATTCATAAATGTCATTCCTTATGTTCCACTGATATAAGATCTGAAAGTGTAAGTGGAGTACATACTCAAAGCTGAGATATTTCTGAAGAAGGACCTTCTAGTTAAATATTTCAATGTTTCTCTTGCACAGATTATTCCATTCCAATTCATTTACATTACTCCTGACATTCAAATTAGAATGAAAGCATTCCTGTTTCTGATCTTGATTTATCATTTAAATGATACAGGATTATAATGGAAGTGATGGTACACATTATTTTGTAATAATTCTTGTCTCTGTCAAAACAAAAACAGTTCCAAAAGTAATGCATATTGATGACAAGTTCAATATCAAAAGTCAAGCAATGTGTCTTTCATGCACCAGTTGAATTTTGAATTTTCTGAAGACAGGTGGACAATTAAAATTTAGTAAACTCTAAGCACTTCAGAAGAATTCTATGCAATACAATGTTTCTATCTGCTCTGTGTGTTTGGGAATCAAAACCAAATGCTAACTTTAATGTTAACAAGAATGAAGATCATAATGCCATCAGTTATCCCTGTGCCATGTATATCCTTTGTACCATGTATCATTATGGTTTATGAGATAGCATTCAGACCCATTTGAGATATACCATGAAAAGCTAAAAAAAAAATAAAAGGTCAGGATTCATACCTATTATCAGATGAACCATGAGAAAGACAGGATTCAGACCCATTTTAGATATACCATGAAAATGTATAAGACAGGATTCAGACCCATTTGAGATGAGTCATTAAGATTTATGAGAATAAAGGATTTAGGACCATTTGGAATGTATTATGAAAAACTATTAGAAAGACAGGATTCAGACCCATTTGAGATTGGACATAAAGGCTGAAGAGAAAAACAAGATTCAGACCAATTTGAGATCATTATGATTTATGAGAATAAAGATTTTTGGCACATTTGAGATGCATCATTAAGAGCTGAGAAAGACAAGATTTAGACCATTTGAGATGTACCATAAAGGCTGATGAGAAAGACAGGATAAAGACCCATTTGAAATTTACGATTAAGACAATGTTTAGTCACTGATATATGTAGATCATGACATTATTGTTTTACAAAACAGAAGCAAAAATATCTTCACCATGTCCATTACAGCAGAAGTTAACAGAGATGAGCAGGTTTACAGACTACTGTGAAACTAAAGTGGACCAGGTAGAGAATATGAGGGATCTAGATTCAATCTAAAACAGTTTAGATTTATTTTTCAGTGGTAGAATTTTTAAGCATGACCTGCCAAAATTTTCTAAACACCCCAAACCCACCTGAGTCAAGACTTATGTTATAATCAGCAGTGCTATTTATGTTCCATCAAGTCTATTTAGAATATTGTCAGCAACCACAATAAAATAATTTTAAACTGACATGTCATAACAGACAATCAAGTCAAGAAAGTATTAAGTACATTTGAATTTAAAAACAAAATGTTCCAAAGCATAAACTGATATAGGTTTTGCTAAAATAAAACAAGAAGAGTACCTTGAAGAAACAGTCTATGAGCCAAAAATGCATTTTTAGTTATTGACAAGACAGTTTCTTCTGTCCTTTTTTTTCTTTTTTAAACTGTTGAGTGTTTGTGTCAAAATGTTAACAATATAGTGCAGTACAAAATTCTGTCATGAACTTTGACCTTGAAGTAAATATCATGGACAGAAAAATCACTGAACTCCTATCAAATACTATCAAGATATACACACATGCCAAGTTTAGTCAAGTCTATAATTAGTATTTTTTTTTCTGAAGAAACCTGTTACATTATTCAATATATTTATTAGATGTATCCATAAACTGGGTAAAATAAAAATTAGGTTATATAGTTATGTACATGTATTTGTTTGTATTCATCATTTTCACAGGCTGTTACAAATAAAGACTTAATAACCTTTGAAATTGAAATCAATGTCTGAATGCTGACTATCACATGACTTACTTAAATGCAACACTAAGTCAGGTCACATCATTTGTACAAGTCACTGTGTTCATAAGCTCACTAAATATAAACATGCAGAAAGCTAATGAATGTTCCAGGTTCACCATTTTCATTTACAACTATTACACTCTGGGATGAATGTTTGTAAAGTTTCATGGCAATTCTCACTTTATTTATGAGTGAAGCCATAAATAACTTGTATTTATAGAAGGACAGACACCAAACAGGCCATCATATATGCTCTTCTAGCCTTCAACAAGCAGAGCTCATAATAAAGCTTCTCACAAATGCAGAGAATTTCAAATGATCGAGGTGCAAGAGTAGCTTGCCCTGTTATTATGTTAAAATGTAACACAAATGGTCTTTTCCAAAATGCTATTTCTTAAAAGACACAGATAGGAGGCTTTTTACTTTGTTTTCATAAGTCTTTTCAACAGTGGTAAAAGTAATAATTCATGTCTGCATCACAGAATATGTGACAGATCAAACCTGAGAAGCAAGCATGTTAAAATGGGATGAGATGAAGAGAAGAAGAGAAATAAAATACAAGTCAGGATGGGTAATGTGAATTAGATCCATATTCTGGTGAATTGATAGCATACATTTATGAATTCATCCCGTCAGAAATGCAGATTAATATTGGTATGAAGTTATGTAAACCTGGAACTACAACTTAACAAGAGTGCTGCAAATGGCACTTAATATGCAGTCTCACCTTTTTTACCAATGATTACTGCATGATAAAGAATGGATGAGGAGTCTGCAAATTTATCAATGCCATGCACAAAGCCAAAATTGTAGCTGATGCAGACTGTGACACTGATGCAAAGAAAAACTAACCATTTTCTACTATTTTTGTTCCAATTTTATTCAACTAGACTATCTCATGGCTCTACATGCATTCTGTCATATGAGGGTCTCATAAAATGCTTCAATAATCTCTCTTACCAACAGAAGGTACTTAGTAAAACTCTGTAGAAGTGAAACTATCAAGAAATGGCTATCTTCCTATCTCAAAATTTGCAAAAATATTTTCTGAAATTATTAAAAACAAATCATTTGGAAAACACTTGGAAACATATAGTTTACAGCACTTCCATTACAGGAGTTGTCTCTCAATCAGCAAATGAAAATTACACATCTTACCATCATAATAATGGAAGACATCACTTTATATCATCAGTCAAAGAAATCACTTTTCCAAATTTTTGGAATGACTTGTTCTTGCATTATGTAAAACCTCTGATTTTTATCAGACTATCATATGGTGAAGACATCAGGAATTCATGCGAGAGTCTGGTTAAATGAGTCAATTTCTTTTCATTTTACAATATACACACAGGATCTCTGTAGTCCATACTCTTATCAAAGCATGTATGTTAATCAAAGCTCATCTGCCAGGACAAGCAAACACTAAACATAAAACTCTAGGTTACAGAGTGAAATAATTTGTGAATTCACTTTTACATTAATTGACATTAAACAGTAGAGTAGAAATGATTAAAACATTATATATGACATGTAATCACCATTAGATGATGATGGAAAATTACATTTAGAAGATGATGGAAAAGTAATAACATTTAGATGGTGATGGAAAAGTAATTACATTTAGATGGTGATGTAAAACTTCATTTAGATGGTGAAGGAAAAGTAATTACATTTAGATATGACAATGTAATAACAGTTAATGGTGAGTGAAAAGTAATTACATTAAATGATGATAGAAATGTAATTACATTTAAATGATGATGGAAAATTACATTTAGATGGTGATGAAAATGTAATACATTTAAATTGTTATGGAAATGTAATTAAATTAGATGGTGATGAAAATGAAATTACATTTAGATGAATATGGAAATGTAATTACATTTAGGTGATGATGGAAAAGTAATTACATTTAGATGGTGATGGAAAAGCAATTATATTTAGATGATGAAAGAAAAAAGCAAGCTTATTTTAGACGTGGAATGTGTTGAAATGTCTTCGTTTTTAATACTTCCTTTTAATCATAAATCAGCTCACACAGGCATCAATAAAAATGTTTCCATAAACGTTTTGTAAATTAAAAAAAAATATCAACATTAATTGCAGGAATTTTATGAATATAATATGCATCCAACTGAAACAAACCATTCTGACCAAGATTTCATTATCCAGAATGTTCCAATTTATGCACAAAACAGCTCTGGTCAAACAAGAGAGCTAAATTTTCACAACAATTATTTCTTTTGAAACTTTCTAAGAAAAAAAATATGCTGCATAAACTTTAACCATTTAAAATGTTTACATATCTCTTTGACTGCATGCAATGTGATGGAATCCAGAATGCTGACCTGCCCACCATCTTGTCATGTTTTTTTAACTGAGGATAAAGCCCAGTTACACCTTAGTCAGAACAATGATGTCACACAACAACAAGTTGCCAATGATGTCAATGATAATAAATAGTCTGGTCAACTATGTGAACGAGTGAAACATTGTGTATTTACATCATTTTAATTCCAATTATCTTTTACTCTACAAACTGCTTGTAAGATGAGTCCGACTTCAAAATGAACAGAGGCAACTCTGCCATCTACATAATACACCAGCAAATCTGGGTCACTATAGTTCACAATGAGTAATGAGTAGAACAAACAATACAGACCCTGATCTGCTGGTGCACTATGCAATGGCAGATATGTTGCTTGCTGCTGAACTCAACTTACAGTCATGTATACACAGAACCATGTTAGTCAAACACAAATATCATAAAGAGGTATTTACCCCATGAATTTATTTTATTTTGAAATGGAGGAGCATAGGACTTCTTCCCATTGCATGTATAAAGCTTTACACTAATGCAGATGTAAAGCTACATAACACCATTTGTGGACTTACAATAACAAATAAAACTACATCACATTTGATTTGTTCACCTTTTATATGAATATGTACACATGAAACCTATTATTACAACAGACAATATATGTAAAACTGTTCCCATGGTTACAGACAAAAAATATGTGAGAAGATGTTCAGAGGCATTGAAAAACTTAATAGAAATGTATGGTACCCTTTCCAAAATAATTTTGGTTCATTCATTGGATATTGGAAATTGCTGATGAAAATGCTAACTGAAACTGATGAAAGAACTTTCTGGTCAGAAGCAAGCAAAGGAAAGGACAGAAAAATCCCATTACCACTGAAAAAAATGTGAATTCACAAAAGATTAGATTCATTTCATTTTCAAACAAGTGTCAATCAAAAAAGCCTTACCGTTGGTCACTTTGGCTGAAATAAATTTAGGATGAATATAGGTATTATCTAGGTTGGGTGAACTAGAAGCTACAAGTAAAAGCATCTTCTAACAATATATTTCAAATGTATCAATTTTTGTGGTCTTTATGGAAAATTGTATTTTATTCAAAATGTAAATATGTTTTAAAATAAGAATTATTATTCATTTCTTCTTTAATTTATGATTTTTAAAACCATAAAATGCATGAAAATTGGTACCCCTATGAAAAATAGTGAATTTACAGTAAACCCATCCCATCTGAAAAGTATCCTCTGAGCTTCACTTCCTTTTTTTCACACTGGCTCAAAGGCATTCCATTAGTAAAAACTTAAATACATACTAAATACATAAATCTTGCCAAAAAAATCTTGGACAAGTTTTTGATTTTTTTGTCAGTTAGCAAAGAAACTATATCAGAATGTACAAGATATTTTCAACAATGCTAGAGGATAAATTACTCTAACAGTATGGTACAGTTGACATGATGTACTTAAAGGGGTTTATCAGTTTGTAATGAAACATACACATGAATCACTCATTTGTGAGATGAATGATAATTGGGGAATCAATTTAGAACAACTTTTGGCTTGAGCCTATAAAATATGTAAGCCCCAAACACCCACTAGAACCCCAAGAAGTCATGTAAAAAAAATGGAACAAAATGCTGTGAATCGCATGATAATTTAATCAATATATTCAAACACACCTAAAAAATTCAATTTCTGTCTGTCACTTTTTTTTGCATAATATTATAAGCAAAGTTTTCACCAAAGAAAAGTCTAAGTCAAAAACATTTCTAAAAAAAATTTAAAAAGAAAAACAGTTTTATTACATTAAAATCTAGTTCAATTACACATGAAAACATGTCTAAAAAATCTCATTGTTACTGTGGTTTTCAGGCAGTTGTGATTAGCTTTCCATAAAATAATTTCAAAAGTTGAAAAAAGTTCAAAAACGCATGTGAATGGCAAATTATACACCCACCCACAGGCTTAATAGTCCTCAACACAGGCCCTAGTATGGCAAACGCTGGTGATTGTGGATCAATGGGTCTCAATGATGCAGACCTGTGGTAAAAGTATATGGTCTTGAACCAGAGTTACTGTGCCTAAACCATTAAATGTTTAACCTTTTGATTCCAGAATCAATCAGCATTTTTTATTTATTACCCTATGTGCATGCCATCCACAAACCTTTGTAAGATTAAAAGTTAATTTGTTTGTGGAAACCATTTTTCTCCTTTGAGTCGGTGAACTTAAGCTTGGACCTTTTGACCCCTGTAAACGAAATGCTTCTTCCTTGACCCAAGTGCAAGCTAGCCACAAAATGTTGTTCACATCTGTGATATAGAACTAATGTCATTATGCTGAAACCATTATTCTTTTTTCAGGTAAACCAAAAAATCAATAAACATTTTTGTTTACCTCAAGAGCTATGCACAATGGTTAGTCCATGTTTGTGATGCAGAACTAATGTTACTGTGGAGAAACCATATATTTTCACTCAGTTACTGTGAACATTTTAACCTAGACATTTTGGCCCACAAATCAATAAGTTTCTTCCTTACCCTAAGTACAAATCATTCACTAAGTTAGGCCAGGTGTGTGATGAAAACTTATGTAAATGTGTGGAAACCACATTTCTTTTATCTGCCACAGTGAGCTTTGACCTCTTGATACAGAAATCATAGCTTCTCCATGTCTCAAGTGCAATTGTCCCATAAAGTGTGATCCAGGTGTTAGATATAGGAACAATTTTATTGTGCAGAAACCATTTTTCTCCTTTCAATCAGTGACCATAACCTTTGACTGTTTCACTCTGAAATCAATACACTTCCACACTTCAAAATGCAAGATGTCCATAAAGTTTGTTCCAAGTAAGTGATGTAGTCTTAATGTTATTGTGTAGAAACCAATTTCTTCCTTTTGTTCACTATGACTCTGATCTTTGACCTTTTTTGGGCCAAACTTCAATAGGCTTTATCATTTACAGTGCTTTCAAGCTATTAACAATGTTGACCCAGGTAAAGAGTACCTAGTGTTATCTTGCAGTTTTCAGTCACAATAACTTAACCTTTTGGTCCTGAAATCAACTGACTTCTTTACCCCATGTGCAAGTCATCCACACAGTCAGGTAACTGTAGCTAATAGAAAAATAAAGTTACTGTGCAGACAAGAAGAAGTTAATGGACCAAGGGACAAAAAGATGGATAGACAGTCATAGAATTATACACTCTGCCCCAAGGTAGGCTTGTACAAACAGACACACACAAAAAATGCTGTAATGTTCTGAAAATCTAATAAGGTCATTCATATATTCATACAACTAGAAATTTGTTTAAACAACACTAATGCACCAGCCAATATGACACAGCTGAAAGGCAAAGTTCTGTGTTAAACAGACCATAATATTTTGCCTCAAAATAGTAACTAATTAAGCTTCAATCAATAAAATGTTGCAAAATTATCAAAATGGAAGTGCAAATTTAAACTGGAGCCATCACACTGTAGAATTCTGCCAAAGAATGTTAAAATCAAATCTGATCTAGGTCACCTTAAGGTAAAGCCAAATACCAAGTTTGTTTTAAATCCAATAAATATTTTAAAAACTATTAAATAGAAACTGAAATGCAAATTTCTATTATAAAAAGGGGTCTTAAATCTATAAAGATTTGTTAGAAAATCAAATCTCGCTTAAATCTTCTCAATTTAAAGCCTCATGCAAAACTTTATTAAATCATGCAAGACAATCAAAAGCTATCAAGAGTGAACAAAATTCATGACAAGTGACAGGATGGATGGACATGGGGAACTCAATATACACCCTCCATTGATAAGGCAGATGCAATAAAATGTCTACCAAAGTCAATTTATCTACATAAGTACTTTTCATGCAATCATGGTATTCTGAATGAATGAATGGATATGTGGACAGAAGAACACTATCAAACAGTGGGGACATACAATTCAACAGAAATAATTATGCTCTCGCAAAGATAACAGGCCACAGATAGTTATTCTGGGTGAACAATCAGGATTGGACCTTACACAACTTGCTGAAATGTTCTTAAATATGGAATCATTCATTCTTTTGTGGCTATAACATCTGTGTGGTTATGCAAAATAGGAAATTTTTACAATCGTGAAATTAAGCATAGATCTACATTAAAAAAAAAACAGACTTAACAGATAGTTTACAAAAAGAAAGCTGTTTTAATTATACATACAAAGTTAAAAGAAGGTCTTAAAGCTAATAGTTTCACATTCTGCTGCCTTCTTTGCTTCCTTGGGATGATGAATTTAAGCTGGGCTACCAGCACAGCTGGAAATTGCCAGATATGTTGTATCATGAGATGTATCAAATAACTGTCTTTGATAATTAATGTATCATGAGATGTATCAAATAACTGTCTTTGATACAATATCATGAGATGTATCAAATAGCTCTCTTTGATACAATATCATGAGATGTATCAAATAAATATATCAAATAACTGTCTTTAATACAATAAATCATGTTAGTATCACATACACAAATAAACCAAAACAAATATGTCTCCATGAGGATTTCAAATTGCTGGACCCGATACAAGTCTTTTTTGTGGATGGATGGTGTGGGGAGAGGCCTTAATTCCATGTTCGATCTTGACATGTGTAGTTGTAGCAAACTTAATATCTCAAGACAACTAACAACCCACAAATAAAACAGAATCTATAACATGGTCAGCACTTTGAAATTGCTTTACCTATATAATTTTAAGTGGAGTGTGTTATTAGTTATACAATGATATATTGTGCATGGAAGCCTATTATATTAGGTGACATGGCTAGATGGGTATATCTGCTGAATCAGATATAGAAATTCAGCCACTCTGTGCATTTGCCAAGTTAACACCACAAGATGCAACTTACCCTCCACTAGTGGCAGCCATGATGCATTTCTCCTGCGGACATTTGCAATAGGTGTAGTTATCATGGTCCATACCAAAGTTATGACCCATCTCATGTGCAACTGTGGCTGCTGTCTGTACAGGGGTGCCAAGATTCTGACAAATTAAAAATTATCAACACAGATTTAGGCTCCAAAAACTCAATAGCTCAACTTTGTGTTACCTGCATCGCATGTTGCTTTTTACATGTTTCCTATAATCTGTTAAAATTGAACTCTTCATTAGCCTCAGAGAATGTAAAATGACTTTGTAATTAACATGTTTTTACAATTGATCATTGCCCCTTGCCAGGAAACCGATGGACAGGGATCCAAAAAGCAAAGATAACAACAAAATTTTCAAGAAGTTAAGGAAAAGATGTGATAATAGACAGATGAATAATATCATAACATCTCCAAGTTCCATGCTAAGGTATACAAAAATAGACCTCTTTATAAGTTGCAACTGTATCTTGGAAAGACTTATTGTTTTGCATCTAATGTAAGTTACTGTGAATATATTATTTTTTGTGTAGTGCCAATTTTTACCAATTTTGTGGTTTTTATGTACTGCAAATTTAAATATTCAAAAATGTATTATCCTTCTGTGCAAAACAATAGGGCTCTTTCCTAAATCAGTGAATTTAGATGCCAATGAAAAAGTCATTTTTCCAAATACCATAGAATCTGACACCTACAAAATTAAACAAATTTGTAGTAATTTCTTCAACAGTCATCTTCAACTTAAACATTTGAATGGTCATCAAATATATTTTAAGAATTGCCTTGCTTTAATAATTATTTTCTGATTGTGCTTAATTTTCATCTCATTCAATTTGTCAAGTAAAGAAAACATATCATGTATCAGTTCTTTTAATTCTTACATACTGCCTTAGTCATGGATACAAGAAAAATATATATAACTCACAATGTTGACACCCCCTGAGTACTGGAAGGTACATATTGTTCCTTTGATGGCCTTTCCAACCACTCCATTTGTGAATGTTGTTCCACTAAAAAACAAAGGTAAGGAAAACTTTGAAGAAACTTCCACAAGCAATGCTGGTGATTTCAATTAGTTCTTTCAATGGATTGCAACAAACAAAGTCAAGCCTTAAACCATTTTCTAATCATTTATATCTTTAGTTCTTTTGAGACTTCAATTACATTAATGTGTTGCATTTTTAGTTTTGCTGGTCACACCCATATACTTATAAAATCTGGAATTAAATACTTCAGACCCAAGCTAAATAAATTAAAATAAGCATTATGATTGGATTACATATTACTCCACAACTATTAAATGCTTTGTGTTTTCTGTTATAATATTGGTATTGTTGTGGATCACATCTTTTATGTAGTAGCAAACTTTTATGTATCATGTACTTCATTATATGAGAGTCTCAATATAAGGCAGTATGCTATATGGCTCCCATGGATGGTGGTATAAAGAGGGAGTACTGTATCATGTACTTCACTATGAGACAGTATACTCTATGGCTTCTATGGAATATTTTGTGATGAAGGAGTTCTATCGGTTCAATTCCATGTAAGTCTTGTTATTATTATTATTATTATTATTATTATTATTA
>QKMX01358419.1:0-14886 GCA_003401595.1 Venustaconcha ellipsiformis | reverse complement strand
ATATATATCTGTTATTCACTTGATAGCAAGATAATTTTCTTTATTTTATACTTAAATGTATTGGTTAGCAAAATGTACCCATGTTTATTGTCTGTGTAATACATTGAAGTAGCTGATTTCTCACTGAATCCTGCATGATGTCTGCAGTTTACCATTTATGTTCTGTTGTGTTTCATGATTATTCAAACAAAATAAAATATTTACATAATTATCCTTTCCAGTTTGAAAGTAAATTAGCACATTTAGCTGGGCCCAGTTGGATTTGAACATGAGGCAGCCATTTTGCCACATGGCCTTGTAAGCATCTAAGTATAACTTTAAATTTCATGTTTATCTTGTTATCGATGTGGCAGTGAAATTATTTCTCTTAATTCACTCCAATGAATTATCACTTTTATTTTACTTGCAACAATCTAGTAATTCATGGCCCTATGTAACATAATGCTAATTCCTGGTTTTGCAAAGAGGTTGTTCATAGGAGCATTCAAATGTATCTTCCTTAAAAGTTATGGTCACTGGTTGTGTCACAGCTACATTTATATAATTAAATCAGTCTGTTCATGATGATTTTGGTTGTTAGTAACAGGAGCTCACTCGGAGGAATTGCATAAAGCAGGTTTTACTGCATCGTATGATTGTTGCTTTATGGTACTTTGTATCTTCTATTGCTGCTGGCTATTTTATATAAACTTCTTAACATACAGATGTTGATTTGTAGTGTCAGTGATCTTGAGTGTACATAAAGTGTAATTAACCATGTCTGCTCACTTTCCATTATACCTACACTGTACTACACTGTGTCTTCAGAATACTACACCAGTTTAAACACATAATAATAAATACCTTTTGATGTGTTGTTCTGCTGTTACTGCCAAACTAATGTCCTTTGCATTGGTTTCTTTCAAACCATTTAAGTTACAACATTCAAGTGTAGCATAATTATGACACACTACACTTCACCGAGTCTGTGCAGAACACTACACTAACCTACATTGCACTGCACTGAATATGTAGATGATGCTCAAAAGATCTCAGATTTTGTCTTTGACATATTGAGTAGAGCTTCACAAATGTTATTCTGTATATTGAGGTGTCCACTAAGGCAGATTTCAATTTGTTTTCACAATTAAGATACTCTTGTTTCATTTCAGGTCATTTGATGGATGCTGATTTTGCATAATTTGTTGTGTGGAAATGGATCCAGACTTTAACAATGCTAATCCAGGATTATGTCCAATAGGGGCACTTAAAATCACCCTTCCAGTTCAGCAGTTGCAACTATTTATTGATATGTGGAAGCACTCCCAACTTGACGCCAACAAGATCAATGTGTCCTACGATGTCAATGTTAGATTAAAGCGTAATTTTCACAATCCAGAAATTGGCTGTGAGCGTAAAAGTTTCCAGACATTTGTTTCTGATAGCATTTGGACAATTTGTATGGAAAATGATCAGATTTGTTTTTCCGTTTCAAAACTTGCACCCAAAACTGGTCCATATCAACACGTTGAGTGTAGCATTGCGGAGGTTGTTAAGTTCAGGTTCAATGACTCGTGTGTAATTCAGAAAAAGACTTTGAATGAGAAGGATCTTACCTCACTTTTCTCCAAAGATGCACAAATGGAAGTAAGTAGTGAATTTCGGAAATATGGTACACACAGTGTCATTCATTACGATGAAAGTCGTTGTTCAGGGGATAACAGGTCCACTCAAGATTGTGAGGATAAAATTCAGTGCAACAACAAAGCTTACTTTGATGGAAGAAAGATACCATTTAAGGACATATTTCCTGATGGTAACAAGAAGACCATGCCATTTGAAGACACGAAAAGTGAAAGTGACATAGAAAACATGGATGATAAGGAAGACAGGCTTGTCATTGATATACAAGATGCTTCTGTCAGTAAAAGTATCACTCCAGATGACAATCGAACTGATGAAAAGCATGCCCAGACTGCAAGTGATTTTGATATTGATAAGAGTGACATTGTGATGTCCGAACCTAGAAAAGGCCAAATTAATCCTGCCATAAATTCTAATGTAATCAATAAAGAAAAATCTGGGTCTGAATCCAAAGCGATTGTTGATGTATCATCAGGAACTTTAGAAGGATCAGGTAACTCTGATATGGGAAAAAAGAAAACAATGGCTATAGAGGATATGGAAATAATTGAAATTGATAATAACGAGGATGATAATTGTGAAAACAAAACTGTTGATAAAAAGGATAAGGAAGAAGAGAAAAATGAAGTTGGGGGATATCAAGATGGTGAGGTAGCAAAAGATGAGGAGGAGAATAAGGAAAAGGAATGTTATGAAGAAGTGAAGGGAAATCATGAGTGGGAAGAAGTGGAGGGAGAGGAGGAACTGGCACAGGATAGTTGTAAAGAGGTGGAGGGAGAGGAAGAACAGAGACAGGATGAAAGTAAGGAAGTAGGTGAGGAGAAGAACAATGTACTTTATGTGAAGCATAAATGTACACATACATCTTTGATCAATCCTGTAGTTGGTGGATCCAACTCAAATTCAGTTCCAGAAAAGAAAGGCACTGCATCCATGCCATCAACTGACAAATTTCCATTGGAAGAATGTTTTGAAGAGGAATTTGAGTGTGATGTTTGGAATGATGATCTTATGAATGTAGTGATGATGGATATAGTAACAGAGGCCACAAAAAATAAAACAAAGGATGAGTTTGAACCTGAGAGTAGACCACAGATACAGGATGGTGTAGAACATGAGCATGTTGAGAACGAGCACATACATTTTGGAGGGAAAACTGATGCAACAGGTAAATCGAAAGCTCATCCTTGTTCCGGAAGAACCTATGATGATGAAATCTTTAATCAAGTCAGTCAGAATCAAACTGATGTGGCAAAACTTCAAAGTGGGTACAACCATGATCAAACCAGAATTGGCCATAAACAGCTGGAGAAAGGTGATTCTCCAATATCACATGATTACGCATGTCAGAATGATGGAAAGGATACAGAATGGATTAAAATTGAGATTAACCCCGACTTTACAGAAAATGCAGTTGAGAGTGTGCATGATGGTGCTCCAAATAAAGAAAGGAATTCTAGAAATCAAAACAATTTTTTGGAGAAAGAAAAATGTGACTGTCCTTTGGTTGATCTGTCAATAGTGAAAACTGAGCCAATGGATGACAATGAGAGTACAGATGCTAGATCAGGGTCAAAATGTGCTGATTCAACACATTTAGCTTTTTCAGCTTTTACTTCTAATGAAATTTCAGATTTTTCTAACAATAAAAAGGAAATGAGTTCTACAGCATCTTTAGAGCAAAACACAACTGCAGCAGCAAGAAAAGATATGACTGGTAAGGAGATAACTCTCGTGAAAAACACCATGGAAAACTTTAGATTTCAGGGTATCAGTCCTCAACCTCTGACAGCACAGACTTCTCAAAGTATCTGTCCTCCTCTGCTGACCACGCAGGCTTCTCTAGGTATCAGTGCTCCACAGCTGACAGCACAGAGTTCTCGATGTATCAATACTCCACAGACAGCACAGACTTCTCAAGTTATCAGTACTTCACCACTGACAGCACAGACTTTTCATGGTATCAGTACTCCACCAATGACAGCACAGACTGCTCAAGGTATCAATACTCCACTGTTGACAGCTCATGCTTCTCAATGTATCAGTACCCCATTGTTGACAGCACAGACTTCTCAAAGTATCAGTTCTCCACAGCTTACAGCGCAGACTTCTCAAGGTATCAGTACTCGACCACTGACTGCACAGACGTCTCAAGGTAGCAATACTTCACCACTGACAGCACAGGCTCCTCAAGGTATCAATGCTCCACAGCTGAAAGTACAGACTTCTCAAGGTATCAGTACTAAACCAGTGACAGCACAGACTTCTCAATGTATCAGTACTCCACGGTTGACAGCACAGACTTCTCAAGGTATCAGCACTCCACTGTTGACAGCACAGACTGTAACCAAAACATCTTATAAGCTCCCTACAATTCTACAACGAAGAAATGTACCAATGAAAGTTGTTCCCATTGTAACGTCAGCACCAACCGAAGGGTTGCAGATATCCCCAGTAATGTATCAGTGTATTCCTATTAGTGGCCTAATCCTGAATCAACCTCAAACCAGTAAGAAAGGACCAAATCCAAGCAATCCACCTCTCCATAAAAATTTGCAAATGTCGTTCAGTGCAGACAAATCAATAAAATCGTCTTTTTCTCATGAACCATTGAAGATAAATTCAAGCAGCAGATTGCAGTTAAGAACACCTGCACAATGTGGAGTGGCAAAGGATTCCTCCATTGCTTCAGTTCAGAATTCACAAATGATAAGTAGATTCACTAATCTACATTTAGTCCAGTCTAGTCATCCTTTAGACAAGACTAGTCACCCTTTAGACAAGACTAGTCACCCTTTAAACAAGTCCACATCTAATTTATATACCAGCATGAAGCCAATAGATGCTGCAACTGTTGCTGCAGCTGGTTCTAAAGCAAATGAGCTATGCTCAGCCGTTATGCCAACCTCAGTCAGTATGTCAGCCTCAATCAGTATGCCAACCTCAGTCAGTATGCCTACCTCAGTCAATATGTCTGCGTCAGTCAGTAAGCCAGGTATTCACAGCATTCGTCCATGTAGTTCCTCATTTATGATTATGAAAAAAACACCTCATCAAGACGAAGAACAAAAAAGTAATTCAGAAATAGATGTAGAAATAGTATGGGACAATTTGTCACTAACAGGTGATCAATCAAAGACATTAGGCCTTGTCAGGACCAGTGGAATGCAGGGAGAAGCTAGTCATGGGAAGGACATTTCTCCATCCTCTGATGGGAAAAGCCAAAAAGGAAACTTTGTTGATGAGAAGACAGGTATTTGTCCATACCCAACATGTTTGCTATGGTATTATTTTCACAGCTATCAGTTAAATCTTGTCCTATTAGCAATTAATTTGGCTAATTCTAGCATATTTACAAGTAGATTTTTTGTTTTCAAAGTGGTTTCAATTTCATGCCAAGAAAATGAGAGCTAAGTACCTTTCCTAAGGACATACAAAGTTATCTAACTTGAGCTGGCCTGAGCAGGTATAAAACCCATTGTTCTTTGATTGTGAGTCAAATGCTTTATCATCTGTACTGCTGTAGCTTCTTTATAAGCAAAAATTAAGATATTATCTAATGGATGTAAAATCTCATCTTTAAATTTTTCAGCTGCTAGGGCTTGTAGGTGTGCAGTTTTAAAACTAAAGAATTTGTTATCATATGTATTTGTTTACTTGACCCCAGTATTCTTTGACTGTGTATCCTTTACACCCCCTGTTACTCAGTGGCCCTAAATTTTACCTAACCTTTTATACGAAAAAACAACAAAATGCACTAACGTTCAAGAAAGATAATGACATCAAAAGAAATACAAAGTTTCAAGTTCAGAAAGTGAAGAACCCAACACGTAACTTTAAAGGATTCCCCAAAAAAGTTAATAATTAAAATCTGCCAAAGTTAAATATGATTTACCTTGAATCAAATGATTTTATGCATAGTAATAGACTCGATGTTCATAGCATTCATTCCAGAAATGGATAAGTAGGAACTAACGACTCCTACCAGATCAAAACCTTTGGGTCGCTTAGAATCCTAATGGGTCATAATTATTCTTTCATGTTTCTTATTTGTTTGGAAATATCAAATAAGAGTTATGATTTAGTTTACACTGGAACCCAGAGAGATAGTTCATGATTTAGTTTCTACTGGATCCCACAGGGATAGTTCATGATATTGTTTCTACTGGATCCCACAGGGATAGTTCTTGATTTAGTTTCAAATGAACCCCACAGGGATAGTTCATTATATTGTTTCTACTGGACCCCACAGGGCATGTTCCAGATGAGTTTCTCCATATGGAGAATGCCTGATTTTTTAAAAATTAAATGTATGAAATATCTGCATGGAACTCTATACTTTTATACTCAACATATGGCAGAGTGTGGCTTGCTAATTACATCTATCCATCTTTCTCTTCCCTTTTTTGTTCTTGCATAGTAAATTGAGTTCTTCACCACCAACTGCATTATTACCAAATTTGTAAATACATGTAGCTTGCATTTGAGACAAGATAGAAACCTGATTCGGGGCTAAAAACATTAAAGGTCAAAGTGACAGGAGCTGAAAGACAGGAACTGTTTCCACACAGTAACTTGGCTTGCATACCATATACCTTCAGAAAACTGTATAAATGGCTTACATGTACATCTATGATAAGAAAGATACCAAGCAATGGGGGAAAGGTCACGAAGACGGAAAGATGGATAAAGTATTTCAATACAACTGTTGAAGTTCTGTACCACACGACCTGTCTAAACTGTAAAGATGGCTTGCATTTGAGAGGAGACATCTATTGGTTTATGGGTTAGAATGTCAAACGTCTAGCTCAGATTGGCACCAAGACTAAACTTTGGAAGCTTACATTTGAGATCAGAAAGGCACCTTTCAATTTTGTCGTAAGTAGATCACAGATAATTTTCACTGTGGCAGAAAAATGCAAAATTGTTTCTGCCCCAAAATTTTAGTTCTTGACCATACAGCTTCATTAAAGTTTGTAGATGGTTTACACTGGCTATGAAAGAACTCTATTTTGGGGTCAGAAGACAGATGTCAAGGTCACAGTGAGTGAAAGAAAAAAGGTAGTGTTTGCGTAAGAGCTTTGTTCTAGATATACCAAAGGTTGTGGAGGGCTTGCTATAAGAGAAGGAAAGGACATTGTGATTTTAACATAAAATGTTTAAAGTCCATTGTCATTGTTACTCACCAAAACTTGTACATTTTGCATGCTAACTTTATTTTAGTATAAATTCCTTGACTAAATTTGCACTTACGGTGAGAAAGAAACCTATGTGTTCTGGAGTCTGAAGATCAAAGATCAAGGTCAAATAAGAAATTAATGATTTGTGCAAATTAGGTTCAAGACTGCAAAACCTTGACCAAAGTTCCAGGTCTTTTGTTTTCTTTAAAGCATTATCCAAACAAACAATGGCTAACAGACTTATCATTATCACATATCATACATTATGCACACAATCACATAATCAAAACCACACCAACATTTAATAAAAAAAACAATACACAAAGCTTTAATCTTTAAAATTCATTGGACTGTGGAAAACCATATTGTATTTGCTGACTTTATTAATTGCAATATAGTAGTTCAGTGGAGAGTTCGAAGGTTATGCTTTTATTATTTGCATTCATTAGAGACTGGATGGTAATTGCATTAATTGCATTAATTGGATGGTACAGACTTAACTCTTAGAATCTTGCTTGATTGTTCTGAGCACTAGAATTGGATATTTTGAGACAGATCTGTTTTCAAACTCAAGTAATACTTAAATTATTAGCTCATGGACCAAAGAACTTTGTGGGACGGTTTTTCATCTGTTGTCTGTCTATTACTGCTCCTACACTGCATGTAAGATTGCTATGAAACTTTCTCCATCCTATTGTTTATCTGGTCCTGAATGAAAATAGTGACACTCAGGCATCAGTTCTGGTTGCTATAGTAACCATAGTAAAATCTTGCTATTCATATTTAATATTTAATCATATCACCATGGATTGTTCACTAAAAGACTTCTTAATTGTTTATTTCATGCCAATTTGTTGTCTGATATGGTCACCACAGTCTTGAAAGTCTTGTGTCACTAATCCTTCAGAACAAAAGGTCGTAACAAAACAGGTTTACACCAGAATATGTTTTATGATGCATGGTTGGGGGTTTACACCATGTTTTATGATGGATATTTGGTCCAACATGTACAGCCAGTATGGTTGCCACTGCTGCTGTATTTATAGTTTTATTACTGCTCCTCCTGAGTGGATGGGAATTTACTTTTAACTTGGGACTTTTACAAAAAGACTAAACGAAAATGGTGTCACTCTTTATTGTGGTCATCTTGAAAATATTGTTATATGTCCCAAATGTATGGATACATCAACATGTTATATGTCCCAAATGGATGGATACATCAACATGTTATTTGTCCCAAATGTATGGATACATCAACATGTTATATGTCCAAAATGGATGGATACATCAACATGTTATATGTCCCAAATGGATGGTTACAATAACATTTGCTGTTCACACACATACATATTATAATACTTGGTTGGTCCTAAAAGAAAATAGTGTCAATTGTACATCCAGCATTCCTGCCATAACATACATCTTGAAAATCTTGTTCTAATTCCCCAGAATGGATAATCATATTGACTTGAGGTTTTCACAAAAAGGTTCTTATAGTGTCTGTTTGGTCCTAATTGATAATTGTGCCAGTCCAATATGTTCATCATAGTAGCTGATTTGAAAATCTTGTTAGTGCTAAAAAGTATCAGAGATTTATTTTTAGCACTTGGCATTTAAAAGGAAGAAATAGTCTTATCTCAGTTGACTTGAAATTGTATTTTTGCTCATTAGAGCATCAGTACCTTCTAGAGACTCTTAGTTGATAATGGCCTTAAGACTGGTTCCAATCTTAGAGATTGCAACTAGCCCCATAACTGTATGAAGACTTAAGTAAATGACACAGTCAGGTAATAAACTGCTAGACTGCTACAGGTTTCATACAAGCTCCATGACTGCATGAAGACTGCAGTAAATGACAGTCAGTAATGAACTGCTGGACTGCTACAGTTTTCATACAAGCACTTCAGTTGCATGAAGACTTCAGTAACTCAGTCAGGTAATGGGCTGCTCGACAGCTACTGTAGTTTTCATTCATTGTGGAGGTATCAGTTGCTGCATATATGCACTGTGCTTTGTGATGGACTTCACAAGAATCATTGTGCCAAAACAAATTCATATATACATATCCTCTAAAAATTTTCTTAGACTGAAACTATTGTGCTGTATGCCCTTCAAACTTTCTAACCTACATATAAGGCATAACACAGCCTTACTAGTGAATAAGCTTAGCTTACTGACCACTTCTTTTTACCAACATCATGAGTGTAATGTATTTGTGAAAATTTTTGACATTCAGTATTTTCTACCTCATTTTTCTCTTTAAAATTCTAATTTCAGCACTGCCTTCTGATCGTTTCGATAGGCTTTGTAAAAGAATGCCATTTAATCAGAAGACATGTGACCTTGAGAAGGAGTCATGTGACAACAAGTCTTGTTCCAGCATAAAATTAACATTAGTAAAGAATACATCATTGGAAGCTTTTGGTCCCAGTCCATATCAAGGTACAAAAGGGAAATCAGAGAGAAAGAGACCATCTTCTGAGAGGCCCTTGGAAGGCATTAACATTTCAAAAATGGAATGTTTTTGGAGCAAAAAGAGAAAGATGATGTTTACTGGTACTATTACTTCATTTGGAAGAATCATGGAAAAGCTGGCAGACAGAGATCTGGATTATCAAATTCATGATTCCAATAGACTTGTTGAATGTATTAATTGCAAAGAGGTCTTTATCAGTGAACAAGACTTTTTGTATCACATGGTGGATTTTGAGATTTACATCAATAAAAGCAGCTGCCGATGTAAGTGCTGTAAGCAGCGGTTCACAAACCATGAACTTTTGAACTCTCACTTTCAATTACATTCAGTGTTCAAAACCAAAAATGGCGCTGAAATCAATCTTAAAAGAGAGTACGAGTGTAAACATTGTGATGAGCTTTTCTGCACTCACCGATTGAAACTGGAACACGATCTGATGGATCACAGTTTAGGGCAAGTTCATGCCAATCTGTGTTCTGAATGTAACAGGGCATTCCCAAATAGAATTTGGCTTCATATGCATTATAAACAGTGTTGTCCTTCACAACAGGAGCAACTGCCTCTTCTCAGTTTCAAGTGCCAATATTGTGGATCAGAATTCAGCGAAGAGGGACATCGCAATGACCACGAAGAGTCTTGTATGAAAGCATCGATTCATCATTGTCCTTACTGTGGGATAGCGATGGCAAAACTACTTTCTATGGCCTTTCATATTAGCTTTGTACATTACGGAGTGAAGATGTAAGTTTAAACTTCAGCATACACCAAAATGTATTGGCTTTGTTATACTTACGTTGGTGTAGGATGCAGATGGGTGTAGTTAGTGACATGCTTATATTCAAACCATTGATGTAGAGAGGGTGCAGATGGGTGTAGTTAGAGACATGCTTATATTCAACCCTTTGGTGTAGGGTGAAGATGGGTGTAGCTGGTGATATGCTTATGTTCAACCCATTGGTGTAGGGTGCAGATGGGTGCAGTTAGTGACATGCTTATATTCAACCCATTGGTGTAGGATGAAGATGAGTGCAGTTAGTTATATTCTTATATTCAACCCATTGGTGTAGGGTGCAGATGGGTGCAGTTAGTGACATTGTTATATACAACCCATTGGGTTAGGGTGCAGATGGGTGGGTGCAGTTAGTGGCATGCTTATATTCAACCAGTTGATGTAAGAAGGGTGCCGATGGGTGTAGTTAGCGACATGCTTATATTCAACCCTTAGGTGTAAGGAGGGTGCAAATGGGTGTAGTTAGCAACATGCTTATATTCAACCCATTGGTGTAGGGTGCAGATGGGTGTAGTTAGTGACATGCTTATATTCAACCCATTGGTGTAGGTTAAATGTACAGGGCTTAGAGAAAGTTTTAGTAAGCACTTGTTGTTTTTTTTCATGACTTTATCCATGAAGTTTGTACCAGATAATTATGTTAAACATGAAGCTGACTTCTTCTGTGACATGTTCTAGACTGATGATGAGCTGGGAAATCTGTCGACAAAATTGATGAACACTAGCTTAGATATGCATTCAAATGAGGTGAAATCTGCCTGATTAATTGATGGGATGCCTGCATGCTCAGTCTTGCATATTAGTTCCTATGTCACTTGCAGCAGGTGGTAACTTGTTATGTTGTAAATTAATAAAGTGTAAACTCCCCATAACACAGTGTAGCTTTGGCCAGTCTGAACCTTTAACAGTTGGACATTACATTGTGTCATGGTGTGTAAACCAATGGCATCTACACAGGCATGAGCAGAAAATGGTCAATACATTTTGTGTGTACTGTATCTTTCTTAGGTTTTTGTCTGATCTGCATTTGCAGAGAGTGAGAAAAAAAAGTATCATTTACTGATATTTATGGCATAGTTAGCATTATTTTCATCAACATAAATATTTATATGAAGATTATATGCTTTGTTCTTTTAAAAGGTCATTTACTCTTGGCATACATCATTGCAGGTTAGAATAATTTAAATAGAGCCCTTTACACCTGTCTATCAATAACTAGCAAGCTTCTAGGTTCAAAGCTTCAGCATAAGCTTGGGTGTGAAATAATAAAACAGTTGCAAAGTTTGGTTAAAATAATGCAGGAAATGGTGGGAGGGTGCATGCAACTTTTGTTGATATGAATGAATTATTAATACCATTGTCTTATACCAATATTTATATATGGATATTAATATCTTTGGATATTAGATCTTAAAAATTCAGTTCAAGTAAAAATAAATTGATGACTTTTAATATAGAAGAAGTTGAAATGTGGTGCTCATACATTTGTTTATTGGTAAAAATGAAGTTGCTTTCTTTTTAAGGTCAGCACACACATATATTGATAGTGATCAAAGCAAAATGATCCTAAGCTTTATGTCTAGAAGCCCAGGTCAAACCAGCTGATATGTTTGCACCATTGCAGGGTTGCATCTAGAACACAAGACTGAAAACTACTATAATTTACAATTTTTATGCACAGTTTTTTTTAAAATTTATATGGGCTACTTAATCATGAACAAGTTTTGGTTTATTCATTGTTTGATGAATCTCGCATGTTTTATTTCCAACAAATGTAAAAATTATTCATTTTGTTACTTATTGTGAACTGCCATTTTGGTTTGTTGAAGAGTGATTGTTGCCAAGGAATGCCATATATGGTTAAGCTAACAGTTTCTTTTTTTTACTGAAATGAGTAATCACATTCGGGTTTGTTAAAGAAAGTGCACCGTTAATTTAATTGACTTTGACATTCCTTGGCTACAGAACAATTTAAATGGTAGTCAGCAGAGTTTGAAAAATGCAACCACATGGGATTTTCACTGAGAGACTTGCGGTGTCTTGCTAGTTTTATATGAAAATGGTGCCAATATAACCTCCAATATGGCTACCACAATTGCCTGTCATGATAACTGTCTTGAAAATCTTGCTGTCATTACCCTGATTGAATGGTTGATCATACAAACTTGAGGTTTTTACCAAAAGACTTAAAATGATGTCTGCATGGTCCTAAATAAAAATTATACCATCACATCAGATAAAATACCATCACATCAGATAATATGAAAACCTTGTTGGTACTAAAGAATATCAGATATGGTTTCAACACTCATCAATTAAAAGGAAGAAATGTTTTTTTTTTGAACTTCTGGAAATTCTTTTCACCCAGTAGAGCATTTTTCCCTTCAGGAGACTCTTGGTTTCATCTATATAATTTCACTTTTTGTCTTGTATCATAGTGCTATGAATTCTGGGATTGGTCATAAAAAACTTTTGTCTCATATTAAATATTTTTACAGACTGGTTTATTTCTCAGTTAAAGTCTTAAGAAAGAAAATTACAGAAAATCAATGAAAAATATACATGACTGCTTGGAAAAGTTAGCAGTTTGCAACATGCCCATTAATCAGCTATGCAGTTTATTTAAAATTGGTGTGACCTAAATAATTGTCATTCTAAAAAATAACTCACCTACTTTTCTTTATGTATATGCTCTCCAACCTGTATAAAAATTTCCAGATTTTTAAAATACTCAGTAAGCTTTTATTGTATTGGTAAATTTTCCCCTACAGTTCTATGTAATTACCTTGGAGATAAATATTCAGCTAAAAGAAGTCTAAGAAAATGCTCACCAATCTGTTTCTTCTTCAAATATGTTATCCAATCATAATACCTTAAGAGAACTACTACCAGTCTATGTATTTCTAAGTGATTTGTAATGCCTGGAAATTAACTACCATATATACACCCTTATAAGTTAAGTCTAGCTAGCTCTGAACTGCACAGACCCAGATCTACCTTTTGCATAACACACCAGAAGATCTGGATCTCTGCAGTTTGTTTGAAGTAATCATTAGAAAAAGCAACATAGATCCTAATCTGCTGGCACATTATGTGATGGCAGTACAGGTTCTCAATTGTTTGCATTTGGACTTAAAAGCAAGTATAAATGGTATGTTGAAATATCAGATTTATCGATTTTAAAATGTAATTCAATATTTTAGTTGTGTTGTCCTTACAAGTTTATTGCAGACTGATTTAGATGCCACGACATCATTTTACAAAGGCAGGAATCTAACCATAAATTTCAAAACTTAGGAATAATAATATTGGGGTGTGGAATGCCATGCAATTCCATTGCATATCTGCCAAGTTGTGCATTTGAATAACTTTTTTAAACACATATTTTATACACTGAATTTCATATTTCAGGATCTGTTGTACAGAGAATAACTGTTCTCTCCAGTTCGAAAGCCCGCTTAGACAAATGTGTCACAGAATTGTTGACCACCAAGCACCTTATGTGGTACATCAGTTAGAAGAAAGTCAGCCTCTCTTCCATTGTCAGCTATGCAGAAAGTCAATTTATTCAGTATTCGAACTCTACGATCATTTGTCTGCCCGATGTCGCTGGCCACATGGTAAATGGGTCAACTGTAAAATCTGTGAACTGAAGTTTCTTAGTCACAAAGCTGTTGCTTGCCACACTTGTTGTGTTCACCCAGTGGAAGAATTGTAAAACTCAGTGTTGAAATTTTAGATTTGTTTTTAAACAATTTTATATTGAGCATTTTTATTTTCAGCTTCATTTAACAGAAATGAGATTTTCGTATAAGAAACATTTAAAATGTAACTTTGTTAGATAAATCTTTTCTTTCAGTGTTAAATATTTGTAGCTTTCTTTACATGCAAAGAAAGTAATTTCAATGGGATTGCCCCAAAATATTTGAAGATTCACTTAAAATTTATAGTTATTGATTAATGTGAATAAAGGTTGGCAATGTACAGAAATAATGTATTTGATGTAAAAAAATTGCAATATATATACTCACTTATAAAATGAATCCAACTGCAAACTGAACAGACCAAGATCTGCCATTGCATTATGCACCTGCACATCTGGTCTGTGCATTTTGTAAGGAGAAATCACAGAACAAGTAACATAGACCTTGATCTGCAGGTGCATTATGCAATGGCAGATAAGGATCTACATTGTTCACAGTTGGATGTTACTTATAAATGAGTACATATTGTATGATGGTTTATTTAGATCTTAGTCTGTTCTTGTTTTGTGTCCAAGTAATGTTTGGCTGTATTGGTCATAGAGCATGTGATGGTCTGGTCATCTGCCATCCATTGTCCATCTATCTGTAAGCACAAGTTTGTTATCACTAACTCCCCCTTAATTATTTTGAGGATTGCTGTGGAAGTTTACAAGCACATTCAGGCAAATATCTAGTTGGTCCTAAACGAAAATAATGCTGTAGCTGCATGGACATCCAATATGGCAACCACAGCAGCCATCTTGAAAATCTTGTTATTACTACTCACCCTGAATAGAAAGTCAAGTCAATAAGGTTTTGTCACAGAAAGACTTTCTATATTGTCTGGTTGTCTGTACTTGAAAATGGTGCTGATCTGGCACTTAAGATGTCATTCACAGCAGTCATATTAAAATCTTGTCACTGTTTCTCTTAATGGATGGTCATATTGACATGGCTGCTTTTTCCAGAAGATTTCTTATGCCTAGTTTGCCCTAAATTAGAAAGTCATGACATGGGCATCCGTTACATCCATCTGACCAGCCATCTTGTACTCTATACTACTACAGAGTTCAT
>QKMX01358418.1:27926-42053 GCA_003401595.1 Venustaconcha ellipsiformis | reverse complement strand
TTTTGGTGTATGATTGATGGGTGTAATATGGGTTATAGGGCATAGAGCCTGACCTTTCTAAAGATGTGCACCTTTCAAACAAACTACTAGTTCTACTTGGTTATTTTCACTGGTCCTCGGATGTAAATTGTAAAATAAGAGCTGATAACTTTACATTTTATATATTAGGTAATTTTATTCATTGCACTTTCAGAAGCTGGCATTGTCTAGACTGGTAAAATTTGTTTTCCTTATTTTAATAACTGCTAATGATAGTGTACTTTAGGCTAATTCAGGCTGTTTTTTTAGCACAAGGGAGCAGTCATTCTAGTTAGCTCTGTGCTTAGATTATGTACAGTTTCCACAAGTACAATATCCAAGAAATTTCTGATACAATACATGAAAGTAACATAGAGGTATACCAACCTTTTCTTGTTTGTGCATGTTGCAAATGTAAACAACTTACCTTTCACACAAAATTCTATCACAAACTTTATATATTTGTAGAACACTCCCGTAACAAGATATATCTTATACCTCCATCTATCTACTCTCTTTCCTGCCTTCTGGCACATAATCTTTCTAGTGAAACTAGTATTGCATTTTTTGATGGATTGCAATAAAACTTTGTAAATATTATTTTATGGTCATTACTTGAAGATGCACAAATCAACAAATCCCTTTATACTTGTTGTTAGAATTTTTTTCCTTTTTGCCTTGTGCTTAATGCAATGTCTGTCGGAATCTTGTTAGTACAACTAATTCCACAGTTTTTGAAGGATTTCGTTAAAACTTGGTAAATATTATGGGTATCACCTGAAGATCTCCATAGTGACAAATCATTTTGATTCAGTAATTTTGTTTTTGTTATTGCCATTTTTTATCAAGGTAGTTCAATGCATTGTAGACTCAGTTATTAAACTAGTCACTCACTGTTTGATCAGTTATTGTACTCACACTTTTTTTCTGAGGAGTTGGGCATTGTTTTTAGACTACAGACTAATCTCAGTAAATAGGATTTTGGTGGGATGTAGAAGTGGGAATCTATGACAGCAAATCGCTCACCATTCCTCAGTTTTAGTTTAAGATACCAAAAGAAGAAGAAGCATAAAAAGTTTAAACTGAAGATTACATTTAGATGGATATTGGTAATGGCTTGTGATCAAAAACAAGGCTTTTAATAATCAATATTTCACATGTTATGTTTCTCTGATTGATTTTTCATGCAGTATTATTTGAACCCTGTAATCTGTCAATATAATTAATACTTTGATTATATGTTTGACCTTTGATCTACTTCATAGAGACCTCAGGTATAGGAATCCTAATATCAAAAACCCATCTTGTAGATGGTTACCCAGTGTTGTACTAAGGTTGGTAAATTTTTACACAGCAGTTTCAAGGGAGGTTGATATGGATGAATGACAGATGAACAGATGGACAGTGGGTAAAAGTTAAAAGAAAAACAAAATTTTGCTGGAATGTTTTGATTTACAGTAGTTCGACATAGTTTGCTTCACCTTTGGTGTATAAAAGAAAAAGTGAATTATGATAGTTATGGAGCTACCCATAATTCACCTTCAGTTTTTTGGTAACAATTTGTAACAATAACAATGTTATTGTTTTCTGTAATGTGATCTTCAGTTGCATTGAAAAAGTGTCAGCTGTTTCTATATTTAAGCTTGGCAGGTGTGTAAGATCTGGGTAGATGCACAGGGACAGAAAAATGTATGTCACTCAGGGGGTAACACGTGCCATATAAAGTCTTAAACAATCATTTTTACTATCATTATTCTCATTGTTTTCAAGTCTGTATTTGCATCTTACAGGTTTGGAGTAGTTTTCTGTCCCCAGATAACTTGAAATCAGCCAGAGTAGCCTCAATATGGGATGATGGAATAATACATGATTTCAAATACCAGATGGAGCAACAGGTTGGTTTCCATGCTTTTTGTATTCGACATTTTTGGAATGTATCCTTACAGGTTATTGTATTTTCCTTTTTATTTTGGCAAGTGCATTGTTTTCCCCAAGATTTCCAACAGTTTGGAAATAATCTTGCTGCCATTTTTCATAAAGAGTAATTTTCAGTTGTCAAAGTTTATAAATGTCCAGATTTTTTAAAATTTCTACCAGGTACCCGTCAGTCTAAATGATCAGTTACCTGGTTACCCAATCAAANGGAAATTATATTAAATGTGAACCTGAACTGCTTTGTTGTAGTTTCACATATGCCAACCCCTAAGAGATATGTAAACATAATTTATTGCTAATATAAGTAGCAAAAAGCATAAACTGAGCATAAAAAGAGCAATCTGTATATTACATGCCATAATTACAGAAAACTGTATGAAAAACATATTTATTTTATTTAATGTACATTTATTTCTGCTACTTACCTGGATCTGCAGTTAAATTTTTTGTCACAAATAGGCTAAATCTGTGTGGATTAGTAGTTAATACAAGAGTATAGACACAAAAGAAATGGATCTATTATTTATGCATAACACTCACTTTAACTACATGTCTACAGTTACCTTTTACAGATAGCCATGAAGTCTACAAATGAGGACTGTTGTAGTATCTCTATCCTGCCATGGTTCGTCCCTTAACGTTGGTCTGGTACAACATGTTTTTAAGTTTAACAAAATCCCTTTCCTCTAAAAATTTTTCAGTCATGTAACATCCAACACTCACATTGATACAGCCCATTTCTTGTATGATATCTGGTGCAATTTATTTTCAATTTAGACTGGTCTGCTGGGAATGTAGTATCAAAAGAATTCTGTTTGTTTTTTTGTAACTGTTTCAAGTAAAATTAATATAAATTTACCATATTTACACATGTAAATTTTTATTAGATTTTTTTAGTTTTATTAAATGACAAAGATTTTCCTTATATTTAAATATTTCAGTGAAAAATTTTATGTTGTTGTGTTGCTTTTGCAATGACAAAATATCTGTCTTGAGTTTCCTGCTAATAAAAAATAGTCCAGTAAACATGTGAAAAGCAACCCAGACTTAAACAACTAATACTTGCTCCAGGGCCTTAGACATGGGGCAAAATTTTAATTAGTTAAACCGGATATTTTTATTGTGCTCTCTTTTATTAGAATTAGTATGTATTTAAATTTTATTTCATCAAATATTTCTTAATAAGTACTCACTGTTGTTGTTGACAAAATGTATTGACCAAGTTTATGTCATCGGGATCTCAAAAGAAGTGCATTCAAGTCGCAAGAAAAATGGTGCATGAACCATGGACAGGCATGAAGTTATATCTATCTAGCTTTAAATATTAGCGTTGATTCTTAAATAGGTCACACAAAAAAGGAGAGAAGTGTTCTCTCTTTTATTATTATATAGTGCATGTATGACAACCAAATCGTAATCAGTCATATGAACCCCTGTGATGATGAATAAATGCATACATGACATGAACTGTAATCATTACTTTGTGTCTTGATCTGAACTTGGAATACTTTATTTTAAAGGGTACACTGTTCATTTCATTACCTGAGTTATTATTAATGAGCCGAGGACCCAGGTACCTAATGGCATCATTATCAAGGGTACATCTTTGATAAGATAACAGTAGTGTGTATTTAATAACATTTATTAAATAAAGATAAAACTTTTCAATGTTTATTTACACTGTTTTAGTGGTAGCAAATACTTTGACAACAGATCTACAGCGTATGTTGGTTGCATTTCTTTTATGACAACATGTTATTGACTATATCATGATTTAGGAAATTGGAACAAAGTGCCTTTGCAAGGAGGCACACTGAGGCATGAGGCAGCCTTTCTGACTTGGCTTGGTAACCTGCAACCCTTGGATTAGAAGTCTGGCACTGTGCCAGCTGAGTTATCAGCTTTAAACACTTTATGAAAAAAACTGTATGTAATAGTAAACATATCCACTAGGTTGGCTATTGTGATTTGTCCTTGAACAAGGCACTTTGCTTAAATTTCTTAGCAATAAATGATCTAATTTTGTTGCTTCCTTTTATGTACAACAATTGAAACCAAAACCAAGCCAGGTTTCTTTTGCACTTGGTGGCTATGAGTATAAAAGCATCTGACAATATGACTAGTTCATCAGAAAACAAACAGAACAGGGTATTTATTTGTCAACAGAAATCTTTTGACAACAGGAACACATTTGGATTAGCTGACACAATACAGGCTGATATGGAAGAAAATATAAACTAATGAAGCCTAAAAATTAGGTCACAGTTACCCGCTTTTTAATATGCTGTATTACTCCTTTAGATGCATCCACATAGCATTAGTCAGGAGTGTTGTGAGTGGTCAAGATATTGAAAGTATTGACTGATTAATTGATTGAATTGTTACAATTTGAATTAAAGGTCAAACACCCTAGTACAAGTGTTTTTCCCAAGCAAGGTACATAAGAATCTTTAAGACTGTAAAATAGCTTCCAGTGGTCACATGGGCAGGTGGTCACTATATATGGGCAATTAATTGAAATTATGAACAGAAGGATGCTCTATGTTTGCTAGATCAGGTTTATCTTTGGGACATGACATTTCTCTGGATGTAATCTTCACTTCATTATCTATTGTTTTTTTTTAAACGAAAAATTGCATAATATATAACATAAACAATTAGTCCTTAAATAGTCCATGTAAAAAGTAGTCCAGATATTCTTTGTTAAAAAATAGTCCTTGTATTCAGCTTCAGTCTAATGAAGAGAAATTGCATCAAGGTTGATGATGATTTTAAATTAGCTGATTCATGGTTCATTTTGGAAAAGAAATACTTGCAGCAGTTGTAAAATTATTTACTAGTCTTGTGACATAATGTGCAAACCTGAAAGTACATTATGAAAGAAAGAGAGAAATTAGTAACATTTTTAAGTAGAGGAAATATTTTGTGCATTACACATTGGAACAAGGACTCCATCTTAGCAGGCATAAAGAATCTGATATATTTTATATTCAGGTGAAGAAACATTTATCCAGGGCAATAATGGCAACATTTTCATGTCCTTTTCATAATATACATGCATGCTTTTAATGAACATTTTGTTGAAAGCTTTGACACATTATTAAATATTACAAATGTGACTATTTTCAGCAATTTAGCTTATGCCCACTTTTACAGAAAATGGAATTGATGTGAAATTTTAGGACAGGATCAATGATCCAGTATGGAGATTTACGTTGTCTAGAAAATTTGATCCTCTAAACTGCTACTGTTTTAAAGTAATAAAGTTGAATATGCAGCTGTGCTCAGCTTGCAGTCAATTCACCATTGACATGTATACTGCTTGTTTTGAGAGAGGGCCAAGATAGCTTTTGTGAATAATAATAGTTTGTGGAATCACATTCTTCAATGTATTCAAAGTTACCATTGCAAGTTAAAAGTAAATAAAGAGAAAATCTGTATAATACAAATTTTAAAATTTTTATTTTTCTTGTTTAGATTTATTCACATCCTTCGAGTACAGGACGTCTTGTACAGTTTTATTGTACAGAAGTGGATATTTTGCACCAGAAATTGCAGACATGTTTAAGTGACCTTGCCTTTAAGGTATGTAACTAAACTGTGTTTTTCGTGAGATTTATAGGTTTGGGGTATGTTATTATGCTGTTTTATTTTAGACAAGATAAAATAATCAGCATCAATTTAGTTTGTAGTCATCTTCTTTTGTTGACTGATGAATTTATCCCAGTTCATGGAGAAAATAATGCCAATGATACTTTTCTTTACTTTCTGTCAAAGTTTAAAAAGAATTAAGTTATGGTTTTATTTTGATTAAATTTTGAAGTTACTTATTAAACTTTGAATATATTAATGTGCAGACTTTTGAATCTGCCTTTATTCTCAACCCTTTTCCTTGTGTTAGCGGCTTTGGATATCTTTACCCGAATCTCATGGAAGTGCCTTTGGACGCCTCTACCCAATTCGCATGTAAGCACCTTTGGACTTCTCTATAACATTCTCCTGGAAGTGCTATTTTGAGCTGGTTTTCATAGTGCCACCTTCAAGAAAAATCCCGTTAGGTGCTACATTTATTGATTTGAAAGACCATTACATCAGATCAAGTGGTTGCTATTTAAACTCTAGTAGTAATCTGCTGTTTAAAGTAATGGGGTCAGATTCTCCACTCTCCAAAATGGAAACTGCAGGTTTCATTCAGTACTTTTCTGGAGTTGAATGATTAGAATCACAATGCTATAATTTTATCAAATGCAGATAATTTAGTGATGTAGATGTAGACAAAGAATTGAGTGTGAGAAATGCCAGCGATGGTTGGTCACATGGCTTCACTGGCTTGAGAGTGAACAAGTTTACTGAATATTTTAAAGCACATTAAAAATTGAAAACTAATTATTCAGCTATAATGATCAGATTTTACTCCTAAATATTCTATACATAGTAAATGTGTACCAAAAATGTAAAATGGTTAAAATTGCTGTTAATCGAATTGTAAATTGAGAGAAAAGCACAAAAACATGATTCTCTGGTTCTTCTGATGAATAGTAATGATGAATACTTTGTTAAAAAAGTATTCCAATGTCAGAAATAAGAGGGAATGGTCCTCCTACTTTTCTGGCAAATGAGATAACTTGTATTTTAAATAAGCTGTGAATAACTTCCACAACATTCTTTGCATGAAAATACAGGCAGTGATGTTGATAACCCATTCATTACTAACTTGATGGTCTGCAAAACATTTTCAAATTCTCCACATCAGTGATTGTAATCAGTATTAATTTGAGCCTGCAGCATAAGAGCTTCTCAAAACATAATGTGACCCAGTTATAGCGTGCTCTGTTTTAACATTAATTTGGATAAAAAACAAAATGTCTTATACATATACTTTTTTCTGACATTTAATTTTTTTCTTTTTTATAAGTCCAAAAAGGAACATGTAAAAGTTTTGTTATTATTTATTGTGGCATGGCTCCTGCAATTTCATGTATATATTTTTTTATTGTACACCAGAACAAATTTCTTAAAAGTATGAAAGATAACGTAAAAAGTTTATTCAGGGCTCATACTGGGCTTTGCCAATGTCACAAATTGTGATTTATCTTCCTTACTGGTGACAAAATATAACATCTGGCAATTTGTTTTCGACATTATTGACTGTTTAAACTTGTATATACAACTTTGAATTTTAATTCAGAGGTGTCAGGAAAGGAAGCCTCAAACTTGATATAAAATGCACTGCAATTTATCTGTTATATTGACAAACTATCTTAACATTGCATTATTATATTATAATCTGCTTATTCTGACATCTGGCCTGATTACTGAAAGCTATAAGATCTTGTCTTTATTTTTGTTTTTTGTTTTTTAACATAATGGATCTTTCAGATCAGATTACCAGTTGATCGCTAGTAATTAATATATTCATTTTAACTGACCTCAGTATGTGGGTGGTAATCAAAATTCCTCTTCTTTGCACTCATGGAACTCAATCCTTCAGGGCACTCATATTGTTTGTAGTTATCTCTGTCAGAACAGAACAGAACACCTGTGATTTTTATTGTCTGTTAGCCTTTTTTTATAAAACAATTCTGATGCATGCATGGAAGGCAGCATCACTGCTACCTGGAATGTCACAAAAAACCCAAATAAAAAAAAGCATAGATCTACTTGTTGGTCTATCTATGCTTTGGGGACTAGCTACAATCGACCAACTTTTGAAGGCAGTAAAAGTAACTGGTACAATCTACCAAATGACTGCTAATTCCTTTTGTTTTTAAAATGTACCCCAAAAAATAGTTTTGCTGAATCTTCAAAGAAAACATCACCTTTGAAGCACTGATTGTTCTGTATAAGAACTAAGCAAATAAAAAAAATTAAGTCTCAATCAATTCTCTACAAAATATTTAATGTTGCAGCAGTAATAAGAAACAAACATCCGTTTTTTTTCTTCAGAGCTGTCCTTTAACAGTAACTTCAATAATACATGCACCACTCATCAAAGAAAGCTGACTACAATTATCAATAAAAAAAAATAACCTTTCATCAAAGGAAGTCAGCACCAAATGTAAATAAAAGTAATGGAATCTTATAGATTCTTGCATTTTCTGAAGTGAATGGAACACGTTTATTGTGCCATGAAAGTTTCATTTTTTCAGGGAAGCAAAGTTATGTTTATGGTCACTACCAGCTGCAGCTTAAAATGCATATTCAGTGTCTAATCTTTTGAAACCATAGATATATGGCCATCAAGTTAATTGAAGATGGGGTATCTTGCAAAATTGTTAAGCGTTTGAATTTGTTCAAGTTCCCTATCAGTAGTGACATCCCCTGGGTAGCCTCAGGAAGATGATACTGTCTCCAGTTGATCAAAACCTAGTCCAGTTTAAGTAAATGTACATGTAGCATGTAAATAGCTATAGCCTTGTGCTTGTGTTTTCTAAAGGGATGTGAGTCATACATGAAATTTATAGCAAGTGATTTATACTTGAATTCATGGATTTATTCTTAACAAGTACAGTACTTAACAGATTATAGATTGTAGTACACTAATGTAGGTTGTCAATGCAAGTGTTTTTCAGACTAGTTTGTCTTAATTTAATCAAAAGCATGTTTTTAAACCCACGCACCCCTGTCCACCATATTTTAGGTAAATGCATCATTTGCTTCAGCTAATTGACTTGGTTGGTTATAACATGGTTTGTTCTATAACATGGTCAGGTTCTATGGATCCTACTAATGTGTTATAGTGTATTCATACTGTATACTGAACTGAACTGGACTCGACTGGATGGAATTCAGTGGTAAGATAGTTTTACATGGTTATGATCTCAACAAAAAAAAAAATTAGTCTGATAAATTATCCCCAAATCCGTGCTGATACTGACTGGTGTTTTGGAGGTTGATCTCACCTATTTTTTAAAATTTGTAATTCTCTGCAGCCACTGCTTTTTAGACATCATTGTTTTTTTAGACACTTTTATTTCTTGTAGTTCTTAAGTTACAGTTAGCTGAAGAGACATTTTGACAATATATGCAGCATATTTCTGGATCAAATCCTATAAAACAACTTGTAAATGTGTATAGAATAAGACAATCCTAACTACAGTAGCAATTTTGAATGTTGTGCTTGTGTTGGACAACAACTTGGAATTTCCGCCTTCTTGAATGCCAGAAACTTAACCTGATTTTGATATTTTTTTCAAATTCTCACATCCAACTTATTACTAGTTAGAAATCTGTTATTGTTGTTGTTATTTCCTGCCCATTCAGACTTGTGTATTTAAACTTTTTCTACACTGTCATAATTACTTGAAAACTTAGAGATATAATTTGCTGAAGGACTGCCTTAATTTACAAATATCTTTGAAAATTACTTATGGAAAATACAAACTATGACTGTGTATGGTGTAAAAGAAATGATCAAAAGTTGAAACAAATGTGGTCTCTTGTATAATAGAATAATGCAGAACATATAAATACAAAAATAAAGATGATGATATAAGTACAGTAATGTGACAAGATTGCAGAGTATAAAACTTGCTAACTATAAAGCACTATGTCTTCTTGCTTTCTTGTTCACTCAGCCTCTCTCCTGAATATTTTAACTTGCTGGAAGGGCAAGTACTTTGCAAACTTTGCAAACTTGTATTTTCCTAAATGTAATTTTAGCTTGTACTGTGTGTCAGGTAAGTGGATTTGCAAATTAAAATAAAGCTGTTTGTTGATATCTCATATTCGTTCAGTTAATACATGGTTAGGTTTTGAATGTATTATTTATTTAATATATTGCATATTCTTTTAGTAATAATTATATGAATTTCATGACAATTGTCATGTATAAAAATATAAAGTCTACATCTTATAAATAACTTTATAAGATCCAAAACATTTAAGCTCCAGAGTTAAAGTTCTCTGCCCACTTAGGTGGCAGTTAGAGCAACCTTCCCATGATACAGAGATTGGCACCAATTTTTGAATTCTTCAGTTACTACTTTTGCTAGTGCTGAGTAGCATGCTTTCTACAGACAGAGAAACATTGCAAAATCCATATGTGCAGTATAGTTTTATATTTTAGAACAAGTTGGAGAAGGTTCATTGTCGAAGGGAAGCATTCTCAATCTTTAAATTTCAAATTTTTCTGTTCTTTCTTTTGTCAGTGGGAAAGTTTCTAACTTTTCAGTGTTATTACTTTGTCATCTTCACACACTTAGGTGCCCTTGCTACATACCATCACAGTTAGTTGTTTGGTTTGATGCTCTTGCATTTTCTTTTCTTATAATTCTTCAAATGTAAATGTTAATGTGATAGGGGATTGTATTTAGAAGGGAATGGATATTTTTATTATGTTTTGAAATTACATTTCTGATAAGCTCTCCCAAATAGCCTCACAAATGCAAGCATCCTTGTTGATGTATCACTCAAATATACAGTGATGGAGCCTGGAGGCAATAATAATGGAATCTCTGAAGAATTTCTTCCCATAAATAACTATTATCATATGTAACAATATAGACAGGAAAGAGATTTTTTTTTTTAGGTGGGGTCTCTGTTTGGATGTAGTGGAAGTTATTTTCATTACATAATGTGACTGATTAAGTATTCTTGGGGAAATGTAATTTATGATACAAAAATCCTTTTTTATTTTTGATTATTTTACTTTATTTTCCATGATATTCTCAAAAAGGACTGGATAATATAGAAATTGTAAGACCTAAATCAGCAGCGATTTTGTGGCATTTGAATTTGCATAAACTGTTTTTTTTTGTGAACAAGAACTTAGCTGGTCCTTGTGGCTGGCCCAGAATGTTGCAAGCTTATAAAATGTAGATCTTTTGGTCCAGTTCTGGAAGAAAATTTTTTCTTATTGCCAAAGAGAAATTTACAGAAAGGGGGAACATATCTTACTTGATTTATAAATATGTCCTACAATTGCATAATATTGGCTTTGTCATATGGACATATTTCTAGTATATTTATACCAAATGTCCATTGGAACCTAACTGTATTGGTCACCTCTTTTAAGAAAATATCTCTCATGTCCAGTCAGGTTCTGATGTCATGTTTTTACATTTTGTTGTCAAGCTCATGTTAGTTAGAAAGTGGGGAAGAGCAGTCACTTGTCCATCAGTGGTGTCATTGGTGTCCTTATTTGTTAAGATTTTGGTTAAAATTTATTTGAATATATATTGTATCTGAAAATGCCTTAATAGATTCTCATTGTACTTGGTATAAATTATTATGAAGCTAATATAATTCATTTTGTGACTTACTTGCTTGCCCCTTTGACAATGGGGTCATGCTCAGTCACAGAAAGTTTTTTATGAACATTTCTTTATTCCTTGAGTTTCCTAAATATCTTGATGGATTTCATTCACACTTGATGAATTTTAGTGAATCTAGGGCAGTTCATTTATTGACACACTCTCTTGCCCATTTGGCTTTGGGACCTTGTTCATTTTCATAGAAAACTGTATTAAGTTTATGACAGCACTCTGAAAAGATTGTGAATTGTTATTGCCATTGTTCTGTTTGGAGTACCTATTGTAGTTGGGCACTCACTTTAATACAATACAATTTAATTTATTGGGGTCAAATTGTTTGCTGTTATAATTAACTTTGCCAATCTTTTTTTCTCTGTGTATTGTACAGGTATCATTTCACTTTTGTTTTCTCCATATTTTTAACAATGACAGCCATGAAATCAAATGGTCTACCCCTAAACTTGGTTGAGGCAGGAATCTATTAGACCCTGATTGTTTACAGGAAAAGATTACATTATGCTGTTTACCGAGACATGTATATTATAACATAAGATAGGTCAAATGTCTGTGTACCATTTTAGTTAATACAAATTTCATCATGACTGAATATGAGTTTATTTAGCAGAAATTACATATGACTGATTTGGGGATTTCGGAGTTGCTCAAAACATCAATCCTGTTGGAAGTGACCAGATTATATGATAAATTCCAGAGACCTGGTTTTTAGCTTAAGTGGTTTGATTTGCTTTTAATTCCAGAACCATTTTATTGATTTCTTTCATACTTGGGATGAATAAATATGAAGGTATGACCATCCATTCTGGAAGATACTTGACCTTAACATGAAGGTTCTGATTCATATCTTTTTATATGCTTGTATTTTCTAAATCCTTACATGGATTTTGTTTATATTTGGGATTAATCATTATCAAGCTAAGACAATTTATCTGTGACATGTTCACTTTGCCCGTTTGAGCTTGAGGTCAAGGCAGAATGTTTTATAGCAATGCTTCAATCATATGCACAACATGCAGACATAGCCTTGTTTGTATTTTCATCTCCATTACCAAGCCAGTATTTTACCATCACCTTTGATAGCTGCTTAAAAGAGGTTGCACTATGATTGATGTTTGTGTACAATAAACAAGGTCAGCTGACTTGATACTCTAGATGGTGCATATGGCAGGTTTTGCTGATAATTGAAGAGAATGAAGATGGGAACCAGTGGAGATACATTTGTTGTAATTCACCTGCTTGTAACCCATACAAGTTCTGGCCTTGGAGATAAATATTTGGCCTACAGAGATACCATGGCCACTTACCAACCTTCAGACTATCCAGATTTGATAAATTCAAATCTAGTGTATTGATGTATTTTAGAAGATATTTGGGAACTAGCTGAAGATGCCTTACTTTTTCACTGTTGTTACGGATTCCAATTTGTACTAGTGCACTAAGTCAGTGATCATTAATTACTATTTTTAGAATTCACATCTCCTGCCAAACTAAAATTCCTAAGACAAGAATTGCTGAAATTGTACAGACCACAAAATAATTCTGTACTTATGGTTGGATGCCAATCATTCTTTCCCACATCCACAGAATACAGATGCATTGATTCCATTTATGTTTGGACATTAGTAGCTATTCTATACACCACCAACCATATTGTGTATTTGTATATCATGTGTAACTTTCATAGTCATGCTAGAGTACTGATTGTTTCCTCACATTGTGTATGTGCCAAGAAGTGCTTTGCAAACACAGTTGTGATTTTATGGCATTATGTGTGATTGTAATAATCCCTTTGAATTAGAAACATCTGTATTTTGCAGATTCTGGAATTCCTGTAAGGTTTTGTTACTTGATGAACCTTAGCACCAGGGCCAAGCATAAACATTTAGGTCGAGGTACTATGTCATCCTTATCTGCCTGGTAACAAGTGTCCATCTTTTTTATCATTATGTCTATCTTATGGGGTTTTTTTTTTTGTTTCTAGGCTATTGACAGTGGCTACAATGTGGTGTACAGCGACTTTGATTCAGAGCAGTGGAAGCGCTTTGGAAGCCTCCTTTCATTCCAGTTTGAAGGCCACTGGAAAAAGAGCATGGCAGATACATCTATCAATGACGTCCAAAAAATGCTGACTTTCATGTTGACCTGGCCTCCATTTTCCCACTTTATGGCACTAACCTGTAAGTATTAGTCTAAAGTCTGTGATGTCCCTTCCCTCCCCAAGTCTGTGAAACAAACTAAGTATTTTGACTCTAACCAGTAAAAATTAGTCTTTAATAATGTGTCACCAGAGAAGATCTTGTACATTTGAGAGGATGTAGTGTATATAAAAAATTGACAATGTTTTAAGGATTTTACGTATTTTATCATGTTTTATTTCAAATACCTTTTTACAGAATTTTTTAGTTATTATATTTTATATTATATATTTTTATCCATCAACTGTTCATGTTTACATTTCTTATCATCTTAAAGTCTTTGTGCAGCTTTTAAATTTTACATTTTATTTTCACCCAAAATCAGTATATCATCTTACAGTCCTACCCACTTATATTGACATCACTTATGTAAACAAACAACCCTTGTTTACAAAAATGCAAAGTCCAATGACCATGGTCTGTTTTTACTATCAAATATGCCATGCTACTGTCAGCATAAAAATAAAAAACTAGTGTATTTGCCTCAGAAGTTCTAGGTCCCAAATTAAACAAATCCTTTGCTTTCTAATTGTTTATGTTGACAAGGTGCCAGTTCAAACCCATATTTCTTCAACAATAATTTGTTGTTGCTGCTAGGCAATATTTCCATTGCAATAACAAATGGGAATTTGTTTGTTCCACCACTTCATCAAAGCAAGCTAGTTAAAATCTTCATTTATGCACAACAAAATAATACTGAATTGTAC
>QKMX01358412.1:146726-158969 GCA_003401595.1 Venustaconcha ellipsiformis | reverse complement strand
ATATATTAGTGCTCCAAAAATCCATCAGCATGACAATGACACACACCCCAGAAAAATCTAATTTACCTGCAAAAACTTCAACTACAATGATGATATTCAGAAATTTATTTTAAAGATGTTGACCTGCCATAACACGGTGTCATGATAAATATATGACATTTACTCCCAAAACCACTGACACTTGAAAAATACATTTTTCAGTAATCTTCAAGACTTGAACAAAAAAGAAAACACTTCAGTATATGCTCATTACATGTAGCATGTATAAACAGTAAACAGTCAGGGTCTAAAAACATAGACCGCACTATAAGCCTGGGCACAAGTTACCAAGGGACCTCCAAAAGATAAAAAGGGATGGTATACCTGCTAAACATTGAGAAAACTGCATGGGTGCGATGAAGGCAACTGGACTGTTTAATGGCTTAAACACTGATTTTATAATTGCATTTGGAGTAATTGTCAATAAAGTGCTTTTTATAATGCAGCTGGTATTTATTTGTATCATATACCTTTATTTTCAAGATGCCCATCCTCTCAAAGATCATTAACATTATTCCACCAGAAACCAGCAGCCTTCATTTGTACATGAATACACTGTGTATTACATCACTGTATTTTGTTGATAAGTTTGGTTACCTGTTTTGCAAGGCCCTTGCATTGCAACAAAAGGATCAAACAAAGCAGTGAACTAGACTAGTTGTAGATTCAAACCAAACATGATTCCTTTTTTTCAAAAACTAGGGAAAATTATTTCATGAAACTTTTAACATCAAAACTTATATTTTTTATTGTTCTTGTAAATTACTGATGCTGGGATATCACTGCTGGTAATAGTGAAACTATTCTCATTCTAATGGAAATCTCAGAGTGCCAATTGAGGAATTTAAGTTACTTACAAACTCTGAAAACTGCTTCTCCACATTTAACTGAGCCTGTGAAACAATACTTTTTAGCTTTTTCATCACCAAATATATGTATTCATTTTGCTTGGTTGTCTTGCAATCTTTCCTAACAATGGCAAATGAGTAGGCTAATTTCAGGTAGTTTGATTCTATTATGAACACAATAATATAACAGCATTTGATTGATCAAATAAAATTTATTCACCTAACCCACGACCAGGGCTGCTATCTCTTATGCAACTAGTATTTACACGCTTAAAATTGTTCCTTTATTCCATCCCCTCTATTTGATATAAAAGACGTAATTAACATGATAATACAAAGCAAGTCTGTTTTTAATTCAGTGCAGTCTCCGTTTAAAATTATTTTATTCTATTGTTTCAGGTACTATCATTAGTGTAACAATAACCATAGAATATTACTACAAAAGGTCAAGACAGGTACCTAAATTTGGTTTTTTACATAAAATTTACCTAACAAGGTCATTGGATCTATATAGCTGCTAAATGTAGTATGATCATACAACTGTTAATAGTAACACAAGCTATATCTAGTAAAAGAGAATGGACACTATGTCATAAGCATGAAGGGAATTAACTCCCTAAAAGCCAAAAAGAGTTCACAGATGTAGACTATTTTGCAAGTTTGCCAATGAAAGTGAAATCATAGAACATCCTTTACATTATAAATAATGGTAAGATAGTAAAGATTAAGTCACTCATTAAAATCTGAAAATTTTACACTGCAAATATGCATAATCTGCCTGGTACTTTGTTTTCTGTACATAATATTATAAATTACTCTAAATACAGTAAAACCTGCTTAGAAAAAAAAAAATAGCTATGAGAGACCACCTGTCTGTCTTGGGAGATTTACTGATTATGGAGTGTTATGACCAGTCATGAGAAAACATCTGTCTTGACTGACTATGACTTTATGGCAGAAAGGGTGGTTGTTCTGCAGTACAGCCTACCTTGCCCCCATGTGAAGACTCTGCCATCCTTGGTAAGAGCTACAGAAAACTGGGCCCCACTTGCAACTTTCTTAACTCCAAATCCCTGCAAGTCTTCAATCTTGGTTGGGACAAGTTTGCCTGCTGTGTTGCCAAGTCCCAGCTTCCCATAATCTCCATCACCAAATGCCCAAACTGTGTTACCATCTGCAGACACACACAAAGTGTGGTTCAAAGCACAGGACACCTGTAAATAAACATTCTTGCATAATCAAGTGAATTCCAGCAATTACTGCTTTCAAATATTCATATCTCATGTGGATACTGAAAACATTCTTCTGAAGGTGATGTTAGAAACAATAAACTTTGATTACTTGCTCTTGTGAAATTCTGACACTTAAAATCACTCATGTCCAAGCAGAACCATGTTTAAAAAGACCAACCTGACATGCCAGTATGGCTTTCTATTCAGGAGGAGTAGCCATAGCAAGATTTTAAACATGATGGCCTTATTGGATGTCAGAATGGTACCATTTTCATTTAAGACCAACTAGACCTCATGAGAAGTCTCTGAAAACTCCATCTTGATATGACCGTCCATTAAGGAACAGTAACAGAACCATTTTTAATTAGAACCAACTAATATTATAAGACTTTGGTGAAAACCCAAATGTCAATATGACTTTCAATAACAAGATTTTCAAGATGATTACTGTGATGGTCATACTTAATGTCCAAGCAGAACCATTTTTAGGACCAACTAGATATTATTATAAGTCTTTCAATGAAAACCCCAAGCAATGATCATCAATTTCAGTAGAGTACCAATAACATGATTTTCAACATGAATGATGTGGTGGTCATACTGGATGTCTGAGCAGAAATATAATCATTAAGGACCAACTAGACCTCAAAAAAGTCTTTTAGTGACAATTCCATGCTGATATGGAGAAGTAGCTATGAAAATATTTTCAAGACAACCAATATGGAAGGCATATTGACTCTCCAAGTAGAACCATTTTATTTTAGAACCAACTAGGCATCATAAGAAATCTTCTGGTTAAAACCCATATGTAATTTGACTTTCTGTTCGGGAGGAGTAGCAATAACAAGATTTTCAAAGATGGGTAAACGGTAGCTCTATTTGAAGCATGATTGGCACCAATTTCATTTAGGACTAACTAGATATCATAAGAAGTCTGACAGTGAAAACACTATGCTGACCATCCATTCAGGAGTAGTGATTCAATTTTTACAAGACAGCTAGTGTAGTGACAACAGTGGATACCCAAGCAGCACCATTTTCATTTAGGACCAACTACATGCCAAAATAAGTCTTCTGATGAAACCCCATGCTGATACGACTTTCCATTTAGAAGGAGTAGCAATATCATGAACTATGATGATGTCTCAGATCCTTGAAAAAGGGTACTATCTCATCACAAAAAATTTAGCATTTATCCTTAATGATAAAAAGATTTTCCCGATGACTATTGTGGTGGTCATACTGAATGTCCACAGAGCACCATTTTTATTTACAACCAACTAGACATCATAAAAAGAAGCCCCATGATATGACTTTCATTCAGAAGGAATTGTGATAAATATGATTTACAAGATGGCTGCTGTAATATCCATACTGGATGCCTGAACAGTAGCATTTTCAGAATGAGTGGCATTAAGAAAGTAGTAAAAATGGGCAGACAGATGCTGGTAGACAGACAACAGACCATGCCATAAGCTCTTCTGGTGTATTACTAGGAAAGCTAAAAATAGCTATTCTCTACATAAATCATGGCTTTTTGTCTTGTGTACATCCAACACACATATTACATGCATACAACTTTACTTCTCTTCTCAAGGCCCTCATATTTCTTCTAATAAAAAGTCCAATGGACATGTCATACTGTCAACCTATATTATTTCTCAAAATATCCAAATAAAAACTGAAACCCTAAAAAGCTGTTTATAAAAAGGTTTGTGAAAAATTGTTTACCAGATGTTGTAATGTTGTATTTTTAAGATATGTGTTAAATAAACTGTACAAAATGTATGAAATTCTGATGTCTGATTGGTCAATAATCTTATGTTACCCAATTAAACATGAGCAATTTTTAACTGGGTCTCAATCTAAGCATAAGAGTATTTCTCAAATTTTGTTCCTGGTGTCCTTTATGATGGGTTTTAAAAGTGTACTATCAAACTTTTAACATACATAGCCTATCTGTTGTCCATCAAGTGCTGTAACCCTTTCTGGCAGTTTCTTGTTGGAGGTAGAACCAAGACCCAGTCTTCCATAGTCACCATTACCAAAGGTGAACAACTTCCCATCAGCTGTAACTACCGCACTATGCTTAAAGCCACAGGATACCTAAAAAAAATAAACTGAAGCAATTAGTTATGGGTACACTGAAAAGGTGCCACACTGACTATAATTTTGCTTGACTGGTCCTTAAACCAAAGAACTTGCTTTTGAAATCAAATTTAGGAGAAGATGGGCATTGAGGGGTAATGAAACTCATTCTTGGTTTCATCAGGATAAAGCTGTGTGTCAAAAATGATTAAAATCCAACCATCCTTTGTAATGTTGTAAAAACCAAAACTATGACGATGGACAACAAGGGGCCATAACTACTGTGAATGAAATTGACAAAAATGATTGAAATCCAACAATCCTTGACAAAGTTATGCTAAAGAAACTAAGTTGAGAAAAAGGGCAAGGACTAAGCATAACTCCTGTGAATGAAGTCACGGAACTCTACAAGTCAGACTCATTTAATGTCTCATCAATCAAAAAGCATGTATCAAATCTGGTTTGAAGTCCAACAAATCTTGACAAAGATATGCTCTGAAAACCAAAGTCAGGAAACTGGAAAAGTTATGGGCATAATTTCTGTAAACAATGGTGTGTAGTGCTGGTAAATGAACTCATTCAAAGTCTCATCAGTATAAAATTGCATGCTGAATATGGCTGCAATCCTTTGTGGAGTTAGTCTGCAGAAACTGATGTCATGATGACAGCCATTGGGTAAACTTAAGTAAATGAAGTCAAATGCATCAATGTGAAGCTATGTGCCAATGAAATCCAACAATCTTTGGTAGGATATGTCACTGAAACCAAAGCCATTATGATAGACAATCATGGATCATAACTTCTATAAAAGATGTGGAACACTAGAAATTAATCTCATTCACAGTAAGATCAATTTAGTCCAATTCTGATGAAATTCAACTATCCTTGGAAAAGATATGCAGCTAAAATGAAAATCAAGAGGACAGGCAATCAGGGCCTATAACTAATCAAAAGAATGAGCTATAAGAATAAAAATCAAACTCTTTTGAGATCTCATCATTATAAGCTACATATCAAATTTTGTTTCAATCCAACAATGCCCAGTAAATAATCTGGCATAAAACATTTAGTTGATTAACAGATTGACAGATGGACATGATTAGTATAAAGTTCTGCCAACCTTGTTGAGCAGGGCTCTAATTATTAATATACATTCTACATCTATGTCCTCCAATTTGCATATGATAAATTAATATTGCTGAAGGACACAATAAGCTGTCTAGAATTTATATTTCACCTGCATGTCTACCAACCTTCCAAAAAGTGTTGGGTTGGTGAGGGTGGGAGGCCCTGGCTGTCTGAGATTCAAAACATGTGCTTGAGGTCATAAGGGGTAGGGGCAGTACATTTGACCCAAATATGAAGTCATACAACTGAAGGTAAGTTATCTACTGGTATTAGCCCTTAGAAAATTACTGGAAATTCAAATTTGAATAAAATAAAATGAATAAAATAAAATTAAAAATGTTTTCTTTGAAGCATTTAATACAATTTCAAACAAAAAATAGTTGGTAGACATTGAGACTGCTTGTTTAATTTTCAGAGGGCCTGGAGCCTGGGATTTCTTTAACACAAGGATATCTTAATATATCTTTTACTTCAAGATAACTGATTTTTTAAACTAATATAATGAATCTAATTAGTTTTTCAAAAATATTAGTTTTTGATTATTTGGGGGCTGGAATTCAGAATTCGGAACTTAATTAAAATTTTTTAACAAATAGTCCCAACCCTGAAATGAAATGGTTGGATCCTTAGCATTGTCAACTATTATCACCATACAAACACACATGTACATGAACTCAAATAATTACAACTGCAGAGATATTAAGTCAACAACATACACAGAAGTTCTGCCTCGGACAGTGGAATATGGTCTTAACTGGATGCAGACTTTACTGCTTTTGATAGTTCAGTGATGGGTTTGAAGGTAATGCAATCGCCATTAGAGTTCATCTATTCACTTTGGAGATTGGATGATACTGTTGTTCAAACTAGCCTAACTTCTTGCTGAATGTTTCTCAGCACAGACATCATCTTTTAATCATCTGCATTCTTGTTAAGGTGTGCCACATGCAATGGCCACACTATTCAAAATTTGTATTGATTCCCCAAAGTATTTGTTATACTGCTTAATTTCTGCAAGTGATCATTTGTGTTATCATTTAATGATGAAAACATACCAACTGGTCTTTTTAAACTTAAAACTTCAAAGTGTACATAAACAGTTATTTTTAAGAATAGAATCAGTGAAAGCATTTTTGAATTTATTTTTGGAAGATCTAAACTGCTGTGCCTGTGTTATTTTCTTCATAAAATCAGTTTGAATCTTTTAATGAACTTAAATGGGTTATAATGGCAGATATTGCCATGTCCAAGAACTACTGCTTCATTGTAATTCATTGGGTACATGAATTAAGCAAACATTTGTAGAAAGCAAAGTTTAAAAGTTATGTCATAGAAGATTTAGTCTAAAAATAAGAGTTTTTAGGTCAGAAACATATGGGACCATGCTATATTGTGGAATTCAATAAGCACTATCAGGTTATTTTTGTTTTCTCACATCACTCAATTCTGTGTAAATATGACAAAGCAGTTAAGCAAATAAAATATAATGAATGCAGGATATTATTACCAATAAATAGACAAATATTAAATCCTTAAATTTGCAATTCTATACCTGGACTGTTGTAACAAAGCATGTGTGAGTTGTTTTATAAGTAAATCCCCATTTCTAAAAATAGATGCCCTCAAGTGGCATGTCACGCCACTTTTGTTCTTAACTGTTTACTGATTTGTAAATAAGTTGGAAATAAATATCTAGTTCATTCATATACCGATTTTTATTCTTCAGTTCATCATCAATCAATAGTTAAGGTACTGTTTTATTGGTAACGATGAAATCAAATTTCAAAATTCTCATGTTATTACATGTTTACAGCTTGAAAATATTTGCAGTTCAGGTGTTACCAATTATAATATTTTTATGCATGTGTGTTTCAAATATATTTTTGTTATTTGTCCTTTCAGAATGATACAAGAGAATGACAAATATATAATGAGTGGATTGAGAGAGTTAATTAGCACACATAAATAATCACAGACATCATATTTATAAATCTTGATCCAGATTAGATTGGCACAACATCTAAATGACATTGATGTACTATGGAGTGTGGATCTTAAATGTGGAAATATCAAAATGGTATCCTCAGGCTAGCAAAGTGTTTCAGGCTTTAATATTAATGATACTCAGCATGCACAACCACTGGCAGACAAGGTGTCCGATTTCAATTTAGAAGAGACTGAAGAAGGCAGTGATACAGATTTTATTGATATTAGTCATGTGAAGCTGTGATCAGGAAAAGTGGAAGATGAGTTGGAGACTTCCCCTGACATGAGCAAGTCAAACTATTCCATGCAAATTAGCCTTCATAGGAATCACCCTAGCTACTGTCAAATAGTAGCTGCTGAACTCTGACTGCCTTAGCTTTTAAGGGCCTCAACAACAATCAACTGTATAAAATGCCCTGAGGATAGTTGTATACATTTTAAATAAATTGTCAGTAATGGTAAATGGTTCTGAATAAATCAAATGCCATAAAATAATGCATTTGATAACAAATACATGACAAATGTTTCTGGTACTTTTATTTTGGCAATGCAAGAAACTAATTCTGTTAATGAAATACATCTAACAAACTTCAAAATATTAAAGAATTTCAAATGTGGTATAGTTTTTAGAAATAATACAAGAAATTCATAAACTTGGACATTGTTTTTTAATATAAGAAATGTGTTCTTTTTAAAGCAAAATCTTTTTCTTGGTCATAAATAGTAAAGAAAGTTTGATAATTTATTGGCATGCATCAGGAACAAATAACAACAGTTTGGTGATTAGGATATTATTGTTATATTTTACTGATATTTTACAAACTGGTCTAAAAATATAGTTATATCATCAAATTATAATCAACAAAGAGGACTACCTGTTATATAGATATTTTAAAATTTTCTCCAGTTTAAATTACAATTCTCTCATTACAATCCCATTCTTCGCTAACTAAGGGCTGTTAACTGTCAATCCACTTAGTTCCAGTTACCCTTGGCATGCAGGTAACCAAAACCCATGACCTCCCGCATCCATCTTGATTATGTAAAGATGCTTACAAAAAGTGCCACACTGTCCAGCATTCCCAATTGTTAAACTACTTATGAGAATAGCCCATGATGCAGAACTCAATTTATTAACAACTTATGCAACATTTTGTTTCTATGGTAACATAAAAAAATATTATATGAAGAAAATTCCAAGTATAAAAAGGCAGCTGTTCAACTGGCTTGAAATATATACCAAATTTGGTTGAAATATCTGGAAAACTTTTTAAATTATGCTCTAAAAACACAAATTTATATGGACAGACAGAGATAACTATATCACCCTGTATGATATTTGGTGGGCATGGGAATATTTTTATTAAAAAAACCCACAAGACCATGGCCTGCATGATAAACCTGTGATCAAAGCACTGTTATAAAACAAAGCCAATGACCAACTGGTTGAGTGAGCATTCTATTGAATGAATGTCTTAGCTTCATAATGGTCCATCCAATGTATTAAAAAAAATCTATGATGGGGTATAGGAAATATAAACCAATGAAAAAGCTCTGACCAAAGCATTAATGTTGATTTTCTAAGACTGTGACAATGCCCCACACCCACCCTGGTCACTGAGGCTAGAGTGCATGCCACATAATGAAATATCTTAACTTTATACTGATACCATTTCATGTATATGGAAAACTCATCAAAGGGTACAGGAAATATAAGCAAAATGAAAAAAAAAAACATTCAAAAACATAACACAAATTCTCCATGACTAACCTTGACCAAATGGTCAAAGTGGCAAGCATGCATGTTTACTGAATGAATTGTCTTAGCTTGATAACCATTCATCCAAATTATGAAGAAAATCTATCAAAGGGTAAAAGAAAAATAAGCAAATGAAAAAAAACATACCAAATCCTTAACATAAATTTCCAGACTGACCTTAATCTCAAAGTCAATTGAACAAGTATACACATCACCAAATAAACTGTCTTTGCTTCATAATGATTTGTGCCAAGCATGATAAAAATCTACAAAGAGGTTTAGAGAATATATGCAAATGAAAGACTGCAACCAAAATCTTAACAAAGTGTTGATGTCCCATAGCTGCTGTCGGAAAAGTGAATGCTATGTCTTGCTTCCCACTAATGTAGGCTCAACAAAAACCCTGAAAGACAGGGTCATCTACATTCCTTGCCCCACCAAAATGTCTGCTAGGAGACAAAACAATTTCCTTAAGATTTCAAACCAAGGAAGTACATATTACAAAGTATACAGGAAAGTGACAGGTTACATACATTTTACTTCAGAAATGAAAGTGTGAATGTGAATAGATAAAAGGACAAATGGATGCACCTGTTGAAAATATTAAAACTGAATAATTGTGAATATCAGATGGTAAATCTACATCACTAGTCCAATATATGCATCAAAATACAAACATGTTTCTTAATCAGATTTGTGTTTAGCCTCATAAAACAAAGTGTGGGTAATGGATTGACAAAGGGCCAAAGACAATAATAATACTGAAATAGGATCGTGCATGTAAAATGCACATTTGGACCATTAGTTTAGTATGTTTACTAAGATTCACAGAGATATTTTGAATCTTCTTTTACTTACATTCTGGATACAAAAGTATGAATGATGGATAGATAGATGAACATAAAAATAGACAAAAATGTTAAAAATACTGAAATTGATGAATTGTGAATATCAAAAGAGACATGAATGATCAATGGATGAGCACACAAATTTGGAAACCAAAGAATTATGAATAGTAAAAAGATCTGGACTAATCTCTTTACCAAGTTTCATTGTGAAATCTTAAATGGTGTTGCAGATTGGCATGGAAATGAAAGTATGGAAATGGATGGGTAGGTAGGCAGAAAAATGATCAAAAACAAAAAATAGTGAAACTGATGAACTATCAATAGAAAAAGGCAAATCTTGTCAAAAAATGTACCACATTTTAAACAGATATCTTAAAAGAGTGTTGTAGTAGTTTTGCTGCTGAAACTAAAGTATGGACAATAATTAAGTTAAATGGAAAACAGCATAAGGTAAAACTGTATTATTTAATACATGTGTAACAAGCTTCATCAAGATATCTTAAATGGTTTTGAAGATTTCCCTTGAAATGAAGTGTGATAACTTATCGACAGACTGAAAAATGGACACAAATAGGCAATATATTCAAACAGAAGAGCTGTAAATAGAAAAAGCCACATCTGGATTGCTAGTCCATTAAGGCCAAAACAAATGTTTGTTTCTATTCAGACTACCTTTAATGTTTCTCATTATACAATGTTAAAAAAAACATCTGCCTACTCTAACATTAAAACAGTGAATAGGAAATACACATTCATTTATTCCTAGGTGTACCATACTGCATAGTGGTATCTCAAAACAGTTTTGGAATTTTTACCTTGAAATCATAATGTAGATTCAGGATGGATGGAACAAGATACAAACAAAAATATTATGACAACTGAAAATGAAGAACTGTGAATAGTATAAGCCACATCTAAACCACTAGACTAGGTCCCAAATTTTATATCCCATTTTGTGGAGAACTGCCAAAAAAACCAAATGTGAATGATGGATGGATCAACAAACAAATGAAAGAAAATGTTAACAAATATTGAAATTTAAGAATCGTGAATAGCAAAATGCACATCTGGATTACAAGCCTAACATGTGTAATAAGTTTCAACAAGATATCTGCAATTGTTTTGGAGTTCTCAAGAACTGAGAGTGTTGATAACGAATGAATGGATGGATGGACAGAAAAAAAGACAAATTCTTAATATATATTGAAATTGAGGACATGTGAATAGCAAAAGGCATACCTAGATTACTAGTGTAATGTGTCTACCAAGTGTCACTGAGATGCCTTGAACAGGTTGAGAGTTTTGCTCTGCAAACAAAATGTTTATGAACAGATAAACAGACATACAGAACAACAGATGATCCTATCAATATCTATATCCCCCCCATTATTATTTATGGATGGGGATAAATTCTTAGGTAACACTAACTTACATGGTACTGTGCATGCACTTCAATCCTTACCTGCACAACTTCCTCTGCTTGCAGTGCCTCAATCTGTCTGGGTCTGCGTTGTCTGTCGCTGTTCCCATGACCCAATTTTCCATAATCTCCATCACCCCAGCTGAAAACTTCCCCGCTTTCTGTAAGAGCCATGCTGTGACCATCAGATCCAACTGAGGTGGACAGACTTGTGACAACAAAGCCTGGGAATAGATGTATAAAAACTATAAGAATGCTAATATTCTGGTTCTATTTTCAAAAAGCACCTTAGCTTACCTTTAAGTTCACACCTCCCATAAAATTTAATTTATGCAATGAATTTTATCATTTTTATTTTTTAATATGAGACTTCTTTACTACGATTTTTAGATTTTAATATGAGGCTTCCTTTTCTTCAGCCCACTTTTTATTTAGCTAGAAAGTTAAAACATTTTGAACTAAAAATCCTTAATGTGAGCCTTAATCAAGGGGTACATGATAGAATATACAGACAGACATGCACAAAGGGGCAAAAGTGATTGCTATGTCAAGCTTCACCTATGGCAGACTTAACAATATACTAACATGTTCAATAAAATTCTCTTCATTCTAAATAAGCTGACAGTATCACAGGTTTCTCAACATGAAGTAATTGCTTGATATTTTACATATATAAATTGATATAATTTCAATTGATTTGAATCGACCGAATTTTCTGCAATCAAACTGGATATAAATGGTCCATGTGATACTCATCAAATTCTGTGGACTACTTTTGGTTCCCAGTTTCCAGGTAATTTTAAGTGAAGCTTTGTCTACATCAATGTCTAATACCATCATAATAAAAGCTCCACCCACTAGGGCATAACCGATTAGCATTTTTCTACCGATTTCC
>QKMX01358391.1:105061-115941 GCA_003401595.1 Venustaconcha ellipsiformis | reverse complement strand
CAAGTCAAGTTATTGTATGGACAGGTTTGATAAAGGTATCTGGTATATAAGTCAAGTTATTGTATGGACAGGTTTCCTTCTTTCAGTACCTGTAACCCTGACCTTTAACCTTTATGGGGATATGTAATGGTGGATGAGGAAAGTTGGAGTTGTATTGAATGGAAATTAGATAGATAATTGTTGGCAATGATAATTTGGGGTTTCATGGCACAGCAACACAAACAGGTTATTTAGTGCAGAGACTATTAAAGTGACTTGTCCAAGAACATGCCTTGGTAAATGACCCAAGTTGATCATAAGGTAGGATTCAAACTAGCACAACTTCAATAGCAAGTCAACCATGCTAATCACTGTGCTGCCATGCATCCAGAGAACAGATTGACAGATAAAGAACAACAATTATACTCGACATTATAGTGGGTTTATAAAGAAAACAGCACTCCTGCAACTACAAAACAATACCTTTATAATAGCAATGACAAAATAACACCATTACTTTAAAAAAATAATGTCTTTATATTACTTTAGTAACATGAAGAAGACACTTTTTCAATAACTCTGGAAAGGGTACTGGTGTACAAAAGACCCACAAACCATCAATATTCCTATTTAAGATAACTACTAAGGGACGTATTCTAGAAACAATACTGTCTACAGTGAGTTATTACAAGTGCAAAGACCAGTGTATGTTATTTGCTAGCAGCAAGCATAGCTGTAAGCACATCTTTTGCTTATTATGCTGTGAAAACAGATAAAGCACTTACCATTCCTTTTGGCTTTCATAAGGGATAAAGCAAACAAATGTGGCAAAAATTAGGTTTTCTTAAAAGAACTGGAGAAACTACTATGCAACAAAACCAAAACCATTAGTGTGCAAAACAGTGGTCAACAATTCATTAGAAAAATAGGTATTGTGAGATATGGAAGCATGTATTAGTTTGTTGGCAGGTAATAATCTTACATGTGTTAATACCATTTTAATTTAAAATTATTGATTTATAGCTGCAAATTTATACCAGACTGTTAAAATACAACATATGCCCTTGAGAATTTTGTTATGATGGAATTACACTTGTACTTTTGTTTGGGAGGTTCATTCTGGCAGCTCCTTATATATAGGCCTGGTATATGCAAGGCATTTGCAGCCTTGATTAAAATACATAAGATATATGATACATATGTGCAAATATGCATATAATTGATTTGCAATTATGTTGTAATAATGTGCTTGGCAAACAACTAAATGTGAAGATCAAGAAACATTAAAAAAATAACTCAAAAACTTTTTAACTTGACTAACAATTTCAAAGATCTTGAAATACATCCACATATCCTCTCTTTTACATGTAAACATTGTGTTTCATTTAAATTGTAAAAAACCTCTGTTGATTTGTTTTTATTGCAATAGCTTTAAATTTTTACCTAATAATCTTTTCTAACATTCAACCAACAGAAATAAATCTCAAATATAAATTTTTTTGTAACTTTTTGCTTAAGCTATGGTATAAGATGAGACAAATTTATGAATATTTCTATTATTAATATTTAATTTATGATTTCATACACACCAATCAATATGAAAATTGATTAATATAAAGGATGTTCAGACAAATTAACAAACATTAGTATTAATTACTGTAAATCTACCTTAAGCATACTTGTGAAAAATATAAAATGAACAACAAGGAGAGGAATCAGACATATGTTAAATACAGTTGAAGCAGTTTTGCTGGCAAAAACATCACCTAGTTCCCATTGGTGGCTAACACGCATATCTATCAGCAGCGGTAGCTTTTCACAGACCTCCTGAAAAGAAATCAAGTGTAATGTAGGGGAAACAACTTCTTGCTGAATGATCATTAACAGAAACAGAGCAGAACACTGTCTTTCCTCTATTATGTTGGGTACCCCACCATCGACTTAAAATATATTTAAACAATACAAAAATGTCTTTACACAGAAGTTTAACACTGAAAGGTGATAGCTATGTTCTGCTATCAGCTAATGCAGGCAAGTAACATTCAGAAATATCACGTTCACTTTTATTCATGAATTAACACTTTGACTAAAAGCATGACCAAGCTTGCTCTTTACTCAATTGAAGAGTTTCAACAGTCGGAGGTCATTTGGAGTAAAATGATCTCCATTGAGAAGTCAGTCAATCAATTACATTATGAAACAAGCAGACATTTAAGATAAACTATATTTACAGTGAAACGAGACCAAATTCTTTAACATTTTGTGTATTCATACGTTTTCTGACATAAATGAATAGATTATAGTGCCAAAGCATTTTAAAACCAAAATGGCCTCTGCCTTTTGGAAAATTATATAACTTTTATGTCTCCTCATAGAATCTGGAGATTTGTCACCTGCAAATGCTAAAAAGCTTTATCAGAAAATACTTAATCTATACATACATGTCATATTTTATGGCATGAAAGATGAGAAAAAGCAATTACTAACAGGAAGCCATTAATATAATGTTTCATTAGCTCTTTCTAATATTTTCAGAATTACATGTATGTAATATCAATCTCACACATAGTGTAGATATATCAACTAATTGTGATCCGAGTTATACAAAAGAATTCTTTTTGCAGTTTTTTTAAGCAAAATATGACATACTTTATCATGTTATGAAGAAAATCCTATATCATTGAAAAGTTACTTTCTGAAATTTATGCCAAAATCATTCAATATTTTTAATTATATTCCACTCCTTTCACAGTTTCACAAACACAATCTTTTATTCTCAATGACTGGGGTAATACTTGTTCAGTACTTGGCCCCATGTATGTAAATTATGTATGTAAATTTCACCATTTTTCATGTATAGACATGCAATAAACTCAGCAATCAGTAATATATTGAATAAATGAATAAAGTATATACATGCTTATAAGTCGAGTGCAACTACAAACAATACAGACCCTGATCTGTAAGCATATTCCGACAGATCAGGGTCTATGTTGTTTGTTCTACGAATACTCCTAACAAACTGCATAGAAAGGTGCCCAGATCTGCCTGTGCATTATGCAATGGCATCTGAGAGTTGGTGCAATTTGCAGCTCAACTTGACTTATATGTGAGTATATACAGTAGGCGCATACATTAAATACTTTGATTTTTAAAGGAAAATGGAAGACAGCAAATATGGTTAATAATGAGACAACAAAATAATGGCTTTGCATGTAGAAAAAATAAACCCTGGTAAAGTCTGGTAAAATACACAGGTAAGTGATGGAGACAAGGATGAGAGGCAGTAACATGATATGGCTTTCTACTTAATCTGTTTAAATTATACACAAGATGATGTGATTTTACTTTCATTGGTAGGGTATGAATTTGCATGGACTTTTGGGTTTCTACAAGTAAAAAAAATTAGTTAACCAACATTCAAAATCTTAAAAAGACATTTTCCTCAGAAGTATTTAAATACCCCAAAAACATCATTTTGTAAAAACCAAGAAAAGTATTAAGTAAGGAAAAAAAATAAATTAAGCGTCGTTGTTTACAAATGAAAAGTGTGTCATACTTTGGTCTTCATGACTTAAGTACAGGAAATGGTATTATAAAAGAAAGAAAAGCAGATCAATAAAAAAGGCTGCATCAAAAGAAACAGAGCATGCAATTTATATATATCAGCATGCAGGCTTTAAAACTAAGTATCAGCATAAAATGAATAAACAAACTATTGATTCATAATGTGATTGTAAGCATGAAAAATGTGCACTTAAAAAATTACAAAAAATATGAACTGAATAAAAAAGAAATGTATATGAAAGATTTGACATAGTGTGATACATCTTGTGTACAAATATGATTGCACAGTATAGATAAATTTAAAAATACAGATATATATAATTTAAACCCAGCACTGAAAAACTTACACTATAGACTGCTCTAAATACATATAGCAGAAACATACAAAATTAAGATCTACTTTATCTACTGTATTTTATCTATTACAATCCCTGGGACCACTCTAATTAATTTGTGTAATTAATTTTTTAGAGATATTTTGGTATTTTTCTCTCTTTCTTGGTGAGAGATGAAATTACTATTGATCATGAACTTGTCAGAGGAAATTTATGGTACTTATTTAATTCAAAATTGTTGTTTTCCAGAGAAGAAAATCCCTGAAGATCCCAGGATTTAAAAACTTTTAAAAAAAATTCTACTGCAGGTACAGTCTGGATGCTGCACAAGAAGGGATGTATTGTCTGATTAAGTTTCACAACCATGGTCAATAATATATACAAAACTAGATGCAATAATCAAAGGCAAACAATAAATCACAGGTGGGCTGCTCATATATATATATGGGGTGGGTATAACCTAAATGTGAAAACTGACACAATCCTTAAAAAATTTATACATTTTTTTTCCATATATCATGGTTCATAATACATAAAATTTCACACCCTGTTAAAACCATGTATCTTATAATACAATTTAATACAGTATACCTACAAATGCACCATTTCAAATTGAATTGTAAATGCCTGAGGCAAGAATGTGTCACATTCAAACATCTCAGGTAACACTTCAAGAATATTTTTTACAACACAATTCCAGGTATGCTGAAATTTTGATGTATTAAATACTACATAGCCTCTTTGAATGTGAATAGCACAAATTGAAAGTAATATCTTTCAGTTCTTAAATATATTGTAAACAGAACAAATATCTTAAAAATAGTGTGAAACACTCTTTGATTGTATGTACTGCAAATCTTAATATAGTCTACCATATATACACACTTGTAAGTCACATCCAACTGCAAATGGTACAGACCCAAATCTGTCATCTCATAATGCGTTGGCAGATCTATTGTTCTTGCAGTATAACTTATAACTGAGTATATTTAGTACTTGTGTTGTAAAAGGTCCAAACATCTAAACAGAATGTAGTTGTTAATATTATCTCCTCTTTTCAATAATGGTAGAGCTTACACTCTGAGAATCAGCACACAAATGTAGTTTTTCCAAGAAAAAACTGAAGTCTACAAAGTAGTATTTAGTTTTATAGTGAGATATCATGAAACCAGGGATTTGTGAAAAATCATTCTAACCAACAAAAAAAAAAACAGCTGAAAATTACAAATATTATTTGATATATAAATTAAAATGATGTTTATATTTTTAGGCTGCTGGAATTCTCGTGATAAATGATGCCTCATCAATAAAACCAATATAAACTTTGCAACGGTTATTCAATTTGTGATTTAATAAAAAAAACCCCAGAAAGGTGAATTATACAAAAACAGAAGTAAAAGCATTCTTAAGATAATCAAAGCATTGACAGGATTTTTAAAAATTTAACTCATTAACCCCTGGTGCCACATTTATGCATCTGGAGGTAGTACCATAATTCTGAGCTCTGTAGCATCAAGATACACAAAAGTGGGTGGTATTACAGAAAAGAAGATAGATGTAACTCTATAATGATACCAAAAAGTCTGGACTTTCTACTTGCATTACAAAATACTGAAGGAAAAACTTTTTTTTGAGACCCAATTTTTTACACCAAAAAATATGACCATTGTTGCAATTGAATTTTGTGTCTGGATTTAAGACTTATGGCCTGAGATTAAAGGTAGACTGTTCTGAATTGCACACAGACAGGTGAGCCTTTGCAAAAGGGAGGATAAGTTGGGGATAATGAGCAAAATGTGGCCAGGATGAGAAAATGATGAATCTAATAAGCAACAAAAAAAACCCCTCCAACTTTTATGCTTTTGCACATGCATGAGCAAAATAATGAATGAAAAGGAAAGTTTATAACACAACTTGGCAACAGGCTAAACGAAAAACTCTTGGCAGAAGATGTATTTGGATGTATTTAGAAGTTACCCCAATATGCATTTCCTACTCCGATTTCAGGCAAAAATGACAAATCTCTCCAGGGTTAACAAGTTAATGGATGAATTTTGATAATGTCACAAAATCTGAATATTCCTTGCATATTTGATTATTTGTGCATCAATACTGCACATAAGTTACAAGATCAGCCATTCATTGACAATTTGAAAGATATTTCAAAACCCTTGTTAACTCTTTAGCCCCTGGAACCACGTTTATGCACTAAGAATTAGTACCCTACTTCTGAGCTCTGTAGAGTCAAGGTCATTTTAGATGTACCAAAGTGGGTAGTATTACAGAAAAATAGATAGATATAGCTCTACAATGATACTACTTTCCACTAGCATTACAATATACTGAGGAAAAAACATTTTTTTGAGGCCAAATTTTTTAACACCAAATATCTGCCTGTTGTTGGAATCATATTTTGTGTCCAGATTTTAGACTTTTGGCCTGAGATCAAAGGTAGACTAGTCTGGCTGTACACAAACAGGTGAACCTTTGCAAAAATGAGGATAAGTTGGGGATTTGGAGTAAAAAGTGACCAGGACATGAAAATGATGGGTCCAATAAGCAACAACCCCCCCTCCAACTTTTATGCTTTTGCACATGCATGAGTGAAACAGCCAATGAAAAACAACATTTCTAACACAAATAGGCATCAGACATGCATGAGCAAAAGAGCCAATGAAAAACAACATTTCTAACACAACTAGACATCATTCATGCACAAGTGAAACAGCCAATGAAAAACAACATTCTAACGCAACTAGGCATCAGGCTAAATGAAAATCTCTTGGATGCAGATGTATTTGTATATTTTCAGAAGCAGCAACCACAATTTGTTTCTGACTCCCATTTCAGGCAAAAATAACAAAAATCTCCAGGGTTTAATGAGTTAAAATGAATTTTATGTGAAAACAAAATGCTACATTTATGTATAGAAAATATTTTGTTTAAAAATAATGAAAATCTAATTTAGGAGACTAAAGTAAACAAATATAATTAATAACATAATTCCCTTTTGGTAACAACCTGATTTTATCCTGATTTGGTACCAGTAAATGTTGGACAAAAAGGAATTAAAAAAATCTGCTTTGTACACAAATGAAATATTGCCTAATATAATGCTTCTTTACAGTTACAGTCAATTTGATAATTTTAAAATTGACAGAAACCTTGTTTAATCTCTTAAACAACTGTTTTAAAAAAACTCTAAGATGAAAAAGAAGGACACTAGGTAAAGAACTATATAGTCTCAAGTATGGTTAATAATATATATACAGATGTGTACGATAGAGCTGCTATAATGTACATGACACATAATGAGTATTGTTATTTTTGCTGACTTTGAGGGATGGTAATACTAATAGTAATAAAGTATAGATCCACTAGTCTTTGAGTATAATTTATGTCAAGTATAGACATGTAAAAGAAATAAAATTAAGAATTTTTTTGAGCAGTTATGTTTATTATAGTAAACAGGGCTATCGAAAGCAATTTATCTAGATTTACATTCTGCCATCTGATCTTATTCAAATTAATATCACTTCAAGCCACCAAGCCATTGGTATTTACTGGGTGGTAAGAAGCTTGTTCTTTCTCATTACCATTTCCTCATTCTCCAATAGCACTGGAACTGTGCCAATTCAGGTAATGGTGCTATCTCTCTGATTTAGTCAAATTCTATTGAGTGGTACTGAAAAGTCATGACTTAAATATCTTTTTATTTTTAGTAATAGCACATGTATCTGAGGGTGGATCAGCATAATCTACACATATCTAAAAGACATTTATGCCAGCATACTTTCTCTAATATTTAGTCAAATTCTGTTCAACTGTTTATGAAATAGTTTGCTATATTTTTATTATTTTTAGTAACGGCAGCCATATCTGATGGCAATTCAGTGTCATTTTCACAAACTATGAGGGATTTCATGCTAAGCTGTTATCCATCAATTTGGTCAAATCCTGTTTAATGATTTTGTGAAAATGTTTAATGGTCAGTTGTAGTGGTTCTTGTTTAAACTTACTGTTTAATCTTTAATGCATGAAAACATGTTACTATCATAAATTTGTTTCCACATTTATGAAAAGCTGTATAAAAAGCATGACCGACACAAAGTTGGCAAAGGAATTACCTACTGCTGATCAGTGTAAGTAACATCACAAGAGCAAAGAACTCTCTAATATATAGATCACAGGGTAAAGAATTTATGACAGGCTATGACATTAACAGTGATATTATGGAAACTGAAGAAAATGGGTAATGTTGCACCTACAGTCAAATATGGTTATTGACAGATCAAGACAAAAAAAATGCAAAACAAATGATGACAGTTACTGTAAAAGAATTCTGAGAATACTGTGCATTCAAACACAGAAGCATAATCTTGGCATATTTCTTCACTTTACATTATATAAGCCACAATGAAAGGACAATTCATCAGACCCATATTTTGAGTCAAAACTTGTTGGTGATACTATAAAAAGAATCAAGAATTCATTAAATTATTTCTCCATCATAAATCTATAAAGCATGGATTTAATGAAGATATATGTCCACATTTCACATTTCTCTCTCTCCTTGGGAATCTCACAGAATTTAAAAAAATCTCAAAATATTTTGCAAGAAATCTGAATTTTTGAATATCTGACGTGTTTCAGATATATCGTACTAAGTCTACACAATGATGCTGGACACATAAAAGAGGTTTATTGCAGTGAAAGATTTAGCAGGTATATTCAAATGGAAGCAATGCAGAGCAAAATCATCTTGTCTCATCTTCAGACGTCATATTTAAAACGCAGCTGTTGTCTGCTTCTTGTTCTTTGTACACTATCCTTCCTTCATTATCTGAATCATCAACATCATCCACATAGACATTTATTCTGTGCTCAAAGTACACAGTCTGCCGTGTGGGAGATGAAGGCGAGACAGCAGCAATATCATCTGAAAAAGACCGCTCTTGTTCAGCTAGATGAGAGATAACAGTAACAGGTTCGATACCATTATCTGGAGTGTTGGACTCCAAATCAACTTCCTCCATGTCCCGGATATCCACATATGGAAGTTCCTTTGCAGCACGGATAAGCTGCTGGCAGTACACATTGGAAAAGTCAATGGGTTCTTGGTCATTCTCCCTGCAAAGAATAAGATGAAGAAAGGTTATGGTGTGTCCAACACTGCATATCCTTTTAGTCTGATATGTAAATGGAATGGTATATATCATAAGTCCTGAAATTCTAACAGCTCATGCTGTACATTTTCTCAAAAAATTAAAATGGCAACGAGATATTTTACAAATTTGAAATAAATACATTCAAAAGGGGTATAACAAGTAGTAACAGAAAAGAAAACATTAATATACTCAATTATTGCATGTTCCAGAAACTGTCATTTTTGGTTCTGGATTGCAGTTGTCTCATTTGTAGCATTATCCTTCTTTGCTTCAATAATTTTCTTTCAAAATATTTATTTATAAAAATGATTTATTCATTCAGAAAACAATACCAAAGAATTTCACCTGAAAAAGGTATTTTATGCTTCTCAGTTTTTAAACATTTTTTTATCAACTGACACCAAGCTGATTTACTACTTTGGAAATATACAGCATTTAAGTAATGGACATTTCTAGACAAGTCTGGTTGCAAAGTATTGGCAGATTACAACAGAAGTCATTGCTGCCTACATGTTTCTTTTTCTTAATTAGGATGAAGGCTAGAAAAATTTTGTTCTAATGGACTTGTAAATGCTGCCACACTTTAACACAAGAAAAAAGTCCAAGGTGCAGACAACTATGTGGTGTCATTCAATCATAAGGTTGTGGCAAGTCCTGGTGATGAGCTTTCATGCTTCATTTTCATTCTACTTTGTAGCTATACTGTGTTTAAATAACTGAAAAATGTAATGATCAAACTATTGCATGAAACAATTATGTGCACCTTTTGTCCAATGTCTGATATGCCAAGTTAGCTAATGGATATATTAGTTCATTTGTCAGTCACATCTGGCAAATATGTAAATTTTAGGTTCTCTGGCATGTATATCAATGCTTTTCCTTATCATCACTGATGCTTAACCTGTAATTTTTATAAAAATCCAAATTGCTTTGAGCAATATGCTTAATTATTAACATACTATAATATGCTGCATTATATGTAATGAGATTCTTGCCACCATAGCACATTTTTAAATCAGTTTTATAGGGAGGGCAGAATAGTTATTCATATCCTTTGAACCGGATTCCAACCAATGAAATTACTGTTTCAATCCATCACTGAATTTCATGTGATATTTTGGTTGCCTAGATTTTGGCATTCTAGCATGTGTAGATAGTATACACTTAGACATCTTGATAAACTTTTAACATCTGTTTTATTTTGATTGAGCTCTTTAATAATAGATTACAAAATCAATTGATCCCTTTAAATCTTTTGGCATTACTTCTAATCACACAATATAATTCCTGCTGACAAACTTAAAACACTGAAGACAACTGAACCTGTTGACAGAATCAAAGGAGTGTTTATTGTTTTATGCTGTTTGAAATTAGCAGCAAAATAGTCTTGCTCTACTCAAACTAGTTCAGTCATTTGATCACATGCAGAATTATCATAAATATTCCACAGTGGAAGTAAGATGTGAAACAAATGGAATAAAAAAATTTAATAATTATATATACAGGTGATTTCTGGGAGTCAACCAAAATCTCTGGAGCAACTACACCCTCCCCCATTTGTGAGGTTCAAATGTATGATCAGAACCCCCACCAATTTCAGTTAATCATGTTAATTGCTTACTGGGGTGAAGATAAGGGAGAAAGCCCTAAATATCAGTTTTATGAAGAAATGTCCCTTCCCCCCTAAAAAAATCAGTATTTCATGTACTGAATTCATCTCTATAGCTCAAACTGTTATGTGTAGACTTGTACAAAAGTAACAAAAGAAAAAGAGTGAAGTTAACAAGCTTGGTAAGTTTTAACAAAATAATTTATTTCCCTAGAAAGCAAG
>QKMX01358391.1:85738-104861 GCA_003401595.1 Venustaconcha ellipsiformis | reverse complement strand
TACCAGTTGCCAGTTGATGTTAGTGGACCCCATCAATTGCAAGTTATCAAAAGCGAGGTGTGGTTAGTTATGGGCATAGATTACAATGAACTCTTCCTAAAGTACAAATTATTATTCAGGTCATGTAGGTGTTTGGTTACTGATTATTTCAGCAATTTGTGTCATGCTGGAGACTCTGATCATACACCTTTAAATGGCAATTATTCAGTTTATTTCATTCTTCATCAATCAATATAATTGTGCTGAAAAAATGCATACAGTTAAATCAATGTGGAATTAAATGACATTTTTGGATGTAACCAAGCAAGATATATGTTTCTGTATAAACCAGATTGAATGTTACACTACTGTGTCACAATGAAAGCACCACATGTTGGAAAACATTCGTAATACTCTGCACTAGTAATGTTTATACCCAGTCTCCTCTCGTCTTGACACAGTTAAGTACCTGGCTGCCACTGTGAAAGTCCATAGCTGTAAACAATTTTCAAGTTAAAGATCTGTGACGACAACTAGCAAATCATTCCATAATCAGGAATTTAGTTAACCTACAACAGCATTAAATTTTAGAACAACAATTAATATTTCATGTAAAACCCATAATGAAACTGCAGCAGAGATGGGTAATGAGAACAATTTTGTAACATGGCATACTGCAGTATTTCTGAGCATGATGCAATATGTACCATGGAACACCACAATTATATTACGGACTAACATTTTAATGTTATGTGGCATGAGCCTGTTACTGTTTTTAAGGTCCATCTGTCAATAGTTGATAAGATATCCTGTGCTGATTTATAGGAAAATAACATCATATTATATCCATTATACTGTTGGGATATGTTTAATTGTTGAATAAGTCATGATTAAAAAATACTGCTGACACACTGTGAAAGACCATGTGCTTACATTAGAGTGCATGTTGATAAAAATAGTAAGTATGAACACTGAAGCCTACTATGTACTAGCTATACTATTGATTTAATAGGCAGGGAATACATGGGGAAGATATTTATCAGAGAGGGCCAGTATATATAAACACAATCACTCAATAAACAAGAAAATATTTACTGGACTTCAGAAATTGTGTAAAATTCAAACAGAGAACACCTGCTATCCTGAAAATCAAAGGAACATGTGTACTCAACATATTGACATACATTAGTAAATAACCAAACATAATATTACTTTTTTTTTTAAAAATAAAAAATTAATCCATACATTGGAATATATCCAGAATATCTTTCACAACACCCCATATGGCCACCATATTCAGATATGTGACATGTGTCAAACATTTGATTAAAGGATCATAAATTTAATTATACATGTATTTATATATTCAAAATTAATTTGTGACAAATACTACTGTTTTGCAAAAATATTAATAATTCTTAAAATTAATTTATCACAAATGATGAAAATGTGACTTTAATATCATTCAATTAACAATAAAATTACTCAGGAATTTCTGCACATCCCTTGCTGATGGAAAACAAATGAAGTATCAGTTTTGTGAAAAAGTACCATGGTACATTCCACAAGACCCCCCCCCCCNCCTTAACCCTATACACTGGTAAAACCATGCATATCTAATGACAGCAATTACATATACTTTACATATTATTTATAATGTAAAAAAAATTAAGATTTCATAATTTTATAATTGCTCATTCCTGTAAGATAAAGGCATCACAATTAGTGTATGTAAAATATTTTTTAAAAACCCAAAAACAAAACAACTCCACAAGGACTAAAACTTCCCAACACTAACACTATGGTAAAGAGAGCAAATGTTTATTCCATATAAGATCTTCAGTTGGTTTCATTTATTTAAAGTAATTATATGCCACATTTGTAAAAAGAATAAAATGCTAAGGAACACATGTGTACAGAAGAAAACCCAGTTATAACACACTGCTATAACATAAATTCAGATATAACACAGTCATGGCATGACTCACACTTTTTGTTTTAGTTTCTAAAACTTCACCAATATATGACCAATTACACAATGTTCACATACACATTTGAACTGCCCCTTGAAAATGCAGTGGTAAAAAAAAATTAAGGTTACTTGCTTATAATAATATCAGTGATTACTACTCAGCATGGTCTTAATCTATTCCCACTACAGTGTCAAGATATTTGTGCACATACTCTCCTTGACATTTACAGAACTGTTAAAAAATATCTCAATTTCTTGGTGAAATTTGACAATAACAAAAAAAAAAACAAAACAATCACAGACAGTTTGGTCTAGTGGAAGTTAAATATTTTTTATTATTTTTAATTACCATAATGTAATGTAGGTACAATTAGAATTCATTATAATATATACTTTTTGCTGTGTTCATTTTAAGTAACAGGGTCAAAATACATTGTGTAACGACAAAAGTGGTATTATGAACTAAAGGGTGGTTGTTTTCAGGATGACTGAGACCTTATGTAACAGTACATCTCCACTATCCTCCCATTCATTTAACTGATCAGTCATGAAAGCAGGATCTGAGTGCTTCCTTGAAGAATGTGACAAATTTATCTGGAACTTCCATGCATATAGCTGGCATAGTGGCATGATACTGTTTTCCATTAAATAAATCAGCACCCATTCCTTGCAATATGTCTTAAAATCATCAAGGAGAGCTACCATTTTCTGTTCATAACAAGGGGTGCCAAGTCATGCACATAGTTATCCAGTCAACTGAGGACTCTAAAGGATCAGACAGGACCCACAATGGGAGGAAACAGAGGACTCTAAAGGATTAGGTGGGCATACAATGGGAGGAAACTGAGGACTCTAAAGGATTAGATAGGACCACAATGGGGGGAAACTGAGGACTCTTAACGGATTAGGCAGGCCTACAATGGGAGGAGATTTTATTTCAAGTTTTCCACTCTTTGACCTCTGTGCAAACAAGACTCTGACAGCTGAGAGTGAAAAACCAACTTTAATGGAATTGTTTATTTACTTGAAAAAGCCTGTCTTGCTGTCAATGGCTTTTTATTACCTAACTTTTAATAATCAAGAGCTTTGTTTGATAGCAATCTTTCCTAAGAAACCTAACTGCAATTTTAATTTGCAACTGCTGTGGAATGGAGTATCTGGAATCTAATGGAATTTAGCACAAAAATTTTTAGAGGTATGAAATGAACAAAGTGACCTTGACACATAAATGTACATTCTGGAATGTAATTGTGTTATTACTATCTGATGTTATCTCAGGTTAATTACTGTTATTGATCATTTGATGAGCATACTATTCATGTTATTCATTTGCTGATTTTACTATACTTATTTCTAATGCATGATGGTGCTAAGAAATTTTTTTAAAAATATTAACTAATAATCACTGTCAGAAGTATTTCTTATTTAATGTGCAATCACTGTGATTGATGTTTTTCTTGTTTAATATGCAATCACCATGTTTGATATGTTTCTTATTTAATATGAAATCTCTTCGATTGATGTATTTCTTGTTTAAAATGAAATCTCTGTGTTGATTTATTTCTTGTTTATTATAAAATCTCGGTGTTTGACATGTTTCATTTTAATATGCAATCACCGTGTTTGACATGAAATCTGTTGGACATAAAGAAATCAGCATGTTTGACATATTTCTTATTTAATATGAAATCTCTGTGTTGATGTATTTCTTGTTTAAAATGAAATCTGTGTTGATGTATTTCTTGTTTATTATAAAATCTCGGTGTTTGACTTGTTTCATTTTAATATGCAATCACCTTTTGACATGAAATCTGTTTGACATGTTTCATTTTAATAAGAAATCAGCATGTTTGACATGTTTCTTATTTAATATGAAATCACTGTGATTGATGTATTTCGTTTAATATGAAATCTCTGTGTTGATGTATTTCTTGTTTACTATAAAATCTCTGTGTTTGACATATTTCATTTTAATATGCAATCACCATGTTTGACATGTTTCTTGTTTAATATGAAATCCCTGTGATTGATGTATTTCTTGTTTTATATTAAATCTGTTTGACATGTTTCATTTTAATATGCAATCACCATGTTTGACATGAAATCTGTTTGACATGTTTTATTTTAATAAGAAATCACCATGTTTAACATGTTTCTTGTTTAATATAAAATGCCTGTGATTGATGTATTTCTTGTTTAATATTAAATCACCATAGTTTTACATGCTTCTTGTTTAATATGAAATCTCCAAGTTTGACATGTTTCTTGTTTAATATGAAATCTGTTTGACATGTTCATTTTAATATGTAATCACCATGTTTGACATGTTTCTTGTTTCATATTAAATCTGTTTGACATGTTTCTTTTTAATATGAAATCCCTCCGATGTATTTCTTATTTAATATGAAATCAATGTGATTGACACATTTCTTGTATAATATTTAATTACTGTGACTGAAATATCTTGTTTATTATGCAATCACTATTTGAAGTATTTCTTGTTGAATAAGTTATCAATTGAAGTTTGTAACTGCATCAATGATGCTTGCCATTTTGTGCCTGCCCCAACCCCCAACTTGTATAGCCAGCAGGATAAACATTCAACATTTCTTTCAGTTAACTGACTCCTCTGACTGTTATGCAGAGTTGCCACAGGGTAATACAGCACCCTGAGCAAGCAGACATTTGGAAACCTCACCATTATCAAAATATTTGCTAATAAGAAAGCTTCAAAGAAACTGATCAAATAAAAAGATTTTCATATGAAGTAGAAGAGGTTTTGTTTTAATTTATATCCCATGTCTGATTTTTGGACCCCATTTCTTCTTCAATTTGGTGCCCTTCTGAAATGGCTCCCTAAGCAAGCATGCTCCTCAAACATACCTTGTGGTGGCCTGATATTATGCTATGCTGGCACTCGGTGACTCTGACCATCACGATTCAGAGATGACAACCCTAAACAATTTTATCAGAAATCTTAAAAGAGTCAATTTTGCGGATCATAGCAGCCTATCTGAAATGGTTAACATATTCATTAAAAGTAAACACCCACACAAACATATTGCGTCTTCTTATGAGTCTATACATACCGGTACATAGGCAAAAACAACAGATCTAGCAATAATGAATGGTGAATCCATCCTTCCAATTCTAGGATCTTGAATATCTTCAATATTTTTTATCCACAACAATAACCATAAACATCAACCCTCATTAATTATCTGCGTCTTACTTATTCTCTTCATCTATACCATCATTTTTCACCTAATTACCATCAACTAGATTTTTGTGATGTACATACTGTTTTTTTGAGAAATTACATTATGTATATCAGTCTATCCTACTGATGCTGAAATAATTCAGTTGCTGTGTCTACATAGAAAACTGGTGTTCACAATTTTATGCCCCAAAATTTAGATTTTTAGGAATTTCATCAATACAATTTGAAATGCAGAATAAAAAAAATATTTATATTAATTCTTCAAAATCCTTAATAAGTGGTATCTCTGCATGTTATAGCATCTTACAGCAAGTACATGATAGGAACAGTGTTTTGAGTATACTGCTCTTGAAAGACCTGGATTGACACTAACTACGATTGAACTAAGACTATTACCTAAGAAGAATACAGTTGCAATACACAATCAATTAAGCTAAAGCTGCTTTTTTTGCCACATACATGATCCAAAGATGCTACTTAAAAAGTTGTCCAAACCTGAAGAAATCAATAAACAAAACCTATTTTGTACCAGAAATATAAAATTGTAAATTATTGTTTTGAACAGGAATTTATGCTTTCTAACAGCAAAATCGGAAAAATGGGGTAAGGAAGAAAAGTGTTTATTAGGCAGAGTTCAGTAGCAAATAAACAAACCAGGTGTCTTACAAAAATGTACCAAAATGTAGCTGCTGTCCTCTTACCTTGTGGAGTGTGTATCTCTGTCACAAGGTCAAGGTCATCATGAAAATCAGCTGAATTTAGCATGGCAACATACTTCTTGAGGTTTAGATGATTAACCTGTGGAATGGATTAATACCACATTCATACAAATGTGTCAAAGAAAACAGCTTTAAAGATGACAGTTAATAATACAAAATGGTAATGATATTCCCCGTGCTAAACCTTTATGCACGTAAAACTTCAGCTAACTATTGAGTTTTTGCACTGTAATATTTCTTCATTGTCAATGGTCAAAAAAAGGCAAATCAATATTGGAAATCTTTCAGAATTAATTTTGTTCTTACATTTTTCAAGCTGGTTATTTTATTTTCAATATGTTCTGGGAAATTATGCCACCTTAAATGATAATAAAATTACTTTGTTTGGTATCTCCCCACTCCCCAAAAAACAGGGCTAAAAACATGCCAAAGCAATGAAATTAGCACATATGATAATTTTGTACTCATTAAGTAAATAATGGGTAATTTTTCGATCTTTCTTGTAGGATAATGAAAGAAAAACATACATTACTTGCCTTGTTGTTGCATCAATAAAAAACACTGCCATACATGTATCAGAGGCATAACATTTCAACAGAACTGTTAGCAATCTCCTAATACCCTCCACTATATTATTATTGAGTGTGAAAATCTAGCCAAAAAACTCATTCAGATTTCTTCATTGTTTTAAAGAAATGAAAACAAACTATGATTTTGACAGTATGATGGGAAAATATATTTGTTGGCATCAAGAGCAAAAATATTTGTATGTTGGTCAGTAATAAGCAACAATAGTGATAGACTCCTCTGGCACATGTGTTGTACACTGATTTGGAAAGGTTAAATATCACAAGCAACTAGTACTACATAATCAGATTCATGAGTATGATCATAGCAATGTAAAGATTATAAAATAAACATGACTAGTAAGTTGTCATTCTTCTTTTCTTTTCTACTGTTCTCTTTTTTTTTTGTTCACATCAAGACATGACTACTACCATATACACTAGATTATGAGTCCAACTGCCAACTGCACAGAGCCAGATCTGCTGTCACATAATGTGTTGGCAGATCTAGATCTGTGCACTTTGTTAGGAGAAATCAGAAGAACAAGCAATATATACCTGGTCTGTTTGTGCAGTTTGACTCGAGTTATAGGTGAGTACATGTGGTAAATCAAGAGACAATAGCTACACTTAATTCATTTAACATAATTTTTTCAACAAGGATAAATTATTTTTCTATTTGATGAATTCTTTCTATCTACTATTCTGTACCCAATGTCTAATGAAAAACATGGCTGCTAACTACAATACATACACATGTTAATGTTAGTTGTCATGAATCAAACTCATAAATTTCACAACTGATTAACAACACATTAATATGGACTATAGTGTTTTTTTATAAAAACTTTACTGTCTTGTCTCCACTCTTTGATGAACTAATAAATGAGAAAAAAATATGGAATCATGGTTGCTAACTACAATACATACGTTACTGTTAGCTGTCATGAATCAAAATCATAACTGTCACAACCAATTAACAACACCCTAATATCGACTATAGTGTTAGACTTTTTTTAAAATTTACTAACTCATACCCACCCTTTGACATACTGGTTAATGAGATAAAAAAGAAGATCATGGCTGCTAACTATAATATAAACACATGTTACTGTTAGTTGACTTTAATCAAAATCAGAACAGATTAACAACTCATTAATATGGACTATAGTGTTACAATATCTACAATGACAACTTATATTTCTACTAAGTGAATCAGTCCATTAAAAAAGAAATAATGATAAATAATTGTCCAATAAATTGTGATAACCATAATAATGAAATCTTCCAGACATGATTGTGTATTCACTACAATACATGTATCTGATCCGCATACAAAGCCTTGCTGCTTCAAAGATGGCCTACATGGATGGTGGTCATAACAAAAAGACAATGGGGAAAATCATTTATGACCAGGAAAACAAACGATTTAAAATAATTTCACTTATTAGAGAGTTCATGATGACAGTAAATATTTCTTGCTTGAAGTGTTTAAAGAGATAATTAGGGACCAATTTATGACTGGCTTAAGTCTCACCTCTTTTTAATTACCAGCAAAACAAACTTGGACTTTTACTTCAAACAATATATTGTGTCTCCTTAGATTTTGACCAAATTAACGATAAATTCATGAAAAACATTATTATTATAAAACAATGTCTGAAAATTACAAGGTTTTAAACAATGATTCTGGCAAATAGTCTAAAATCAAAATAGGTTAGAAGCCAAAGAAAAAAAAAATCATGAAGTTAAAATAATAAGCACATGTATAATGCTAAACTGTCACTTTGAATAGTGTTTAATCCCCATCATTAGAAATACTGGCATAACTAAGTTATCTTTAGAAATATTGGCATAACTAGCTATCTTTAAAAATACTGGCATAACTAGGTTATCTTTAGAAATACTGGCATAACTAAGTTATGTGTGCAGGAAAAAGTATTGAATTTCATTTGAATAATCCAATATACCTGTAAGTGAAAGTGATTATCTGTCTCTTCCAATGGGACAAGGAATGATGGTGAAAAAATTTCTGACAGCAACCTGCTTGCAAGACCTGCAATGGAGTGAATTTTCATTAAATATCTATAAATGGAATAAAGAAGGCAAGAAAAAAAAGGAATTATATCTGAAATTCTGCCCTAACATATTGAAAAAAGAATTTATAGCTGAATTGCAATAAATTATTTTTGGCTTTCCCTTTAATTGATTTTATGTTTCTCATGCAGTAAAATCCATCCTTTCTTCTAAATACATCACTGTGAACCAATTTAAATTCATGGAGTACCAATTTTTATGGTTTTTGTAGGCAAGCTAAGTCTCAAATTTAAAGTCACGATGAAATATAAATCAATATGATTTCAATGTGCCCCACCTTATCCCGCTGATTATGTCATGGTAAAGCATCTCTATTCAATATGCCCAACCTTACCCGTCTTCCTTGTGCCATTGTAAAGCATCTCTATTCAAAGTGCCCAACCTCACACCTCTGTCTTATGCCACAGAAAACTATGTCTATTTAAAGTGTCCCACCTCACTCCTCTGTCTTATGCCACAGAAAACCATGTCTATTAAAAGTGCCCCTACTCACCCCTCTGCCTATACCATGGTAAAGCACTTCTCATTTTTTTCTCATTTTATAAAGCAACATCATTTAAAATAAATTTATAAAAAAGTTTGGAACAATGCAAATACATGTATATTATTTGTGATTTTAATCTGCATTCATAATAATGTTCATTTGCAAACTCTGTAATGACTGTCCGGTGCTATAGTAATAAATACAAAATTAGTCAAAGTTCGTCTTTCTTCACTTCATGAAGTAGATATTATGCCATTTATAATGCTATATATGCTCACTTTTAAGACAAGTCCAACAGCAAACAGCACAGACTCAAATCATCCATGGGTAGGACTGTATTTTCTCAAAATATATTACCCTGGAGGTTTACATCATTTGCAGAAAATTTGCTTGTTTCCAGCATTTTGAACTTGCAGAATTGTTTTAAATGCATTATGGTTACTTAGTACTAATATTAGTACCTTAGTCCTACCTTGTTGAGGCTACGACATCGTAGCTATATGGTTACTCTGATATTGCTGTAATAAATGCTTTTCCTTTATGAAAAATGGTAAAATTATCTGTTTGTTTGTTATCTTCTTATCAACTTGTTGGATTCCTCATGTACAGCAATATCTATTAATATGCTATTATATGATACCATTAAAGCCACATTCACCTCTCCAGTCTTTGTATTCCAGGAGTTTATCTTCCCAGAAGTCCTCTTCTTTCACACCACTAGGTTTGATCACATGATCAGGATAAAACTTCTCCAACATTTTGGCTGTCTGGAGTATAATTATCTAAAAATACACAAAATTTCTTGGTGAACAGAGTGTGTTCCATTATGTTTTGATCTTAAATCTGCCTTCTTACTCTCTTTTGAAAATTAAATGTATGAGACTAAGTCAGAACAATTAAAAAACCCCAAAATAAAGGTCAGACACTAACTGTGAGCTGGCTGTTGGCAGCTAATGAGAAGGCTGTGAATTACTCCGACTTATTTTATGTCTTGAAATTTTGCTGGTCTGTACATCTCTCTAGAAAACTATGCTTCCCTGATAATACTTATATGATCACTTTACACTGGGATAACTTTCTCTGCTACCTATGAATCCAGTGATCCCAGAAGGGCAAAAAACATCTTTGTGTTTATATATTATATATTATATAGACAAAAGGAAGCAACTTATACAGGTAAACTCCCCTTTCTATCTGCTTTGTGGTTTCCATTATATCTGGATGTACCAGCTTTTACTTAAGTAAAAACCTTTAAAGATGCTTGCATTGCAGGGAATGGTGGGAGGGATTATTGCAATGTGATCAAGTAAGTATTATCAGAGAAACATAATTTACTATAAAACGGTTGTTTTCTTTCTCAAATACATTACCTGATCACATTACATTAGAAGAATACGTAAGAAAAAGAAAAATGCTAAACATCCTAACTCTACCTGTATCACCCAGTAGGAACACGATTGCTCTACTAAAAGGACGAACTTCTTTTAATGTTAGTTTAGCATAACAGGAGACAATTTGTTTTATGCACAGGAGATCCCAGATCAATTCCACACTTTATTATTGTCTCACCATCAAAAGTTTTCCAGTGAAGTCAAGCAAAAGTGGCAGAATCATGCCTAAGGTTGTGCTTTCATGAATGGGGAGCTACCAATAACCTCAAAAGATTCAGCTCTCTGTGAAGCTATGCCATATAAATGAAACTAAGAGAAGGCAGATCGGGCATGCTGGTCAGCTAACTGCTATATCCTGAATTGAGACATCATGTTCAAAGCTTAGTTCATGGAAGTCACTCATATTTCATAAGCTGAAATCTTCATTAGTGTACCTGATCCTGTGAGAGTTCAGAGTATACTGAATAAATGACTCCCTTTAGTCAAGGGTCCAGTGCCTGTGGAAATATGTTTTGTATTCCTGCCTTCAGTGGTAAGAAGTCTTTTTACAGTTGATGTGGGTATTATCTGTGTTTCTCAGGTAACATTTGAAGGAACATACAGGGTCCTGCAGTTTGCTTCTCTCAAAAGATCAATTAGTGAGAGGGAATGGGAAGTTATTTATTGCTTCAATTATAATGGCAACCTGTTCTTAGGAAGGAAACCAGGTTGTGTCATTAGATTGACAGAACCGTCAAAACAAAATTGTCTTTTAGTTTGGATCAATGGATATCATATGTATATATACTTCACTCACTCTGCATGTTGAAGTTAACACCATTATAACTGAAAGTCACAAATGATAGCTGTTTCTGTGCAGGGGAAGACAGTGGCTCAAATTCACAGGAGTTTGGCTATGTTAAAAAGCCAGGAATGATTCCATCTGGGAATAATGTGAATGAGCATGGTCATGGCCAACATCTTCTCATCCATGAAGTGTGAATGTGTCTGAGATCATGGAACCATATCCCTTGATTGTGAAATGGGCTAACTTCTTGTCTTCAAAAAAAAGGAAGTTCTCTATCATGGAATAGGTGCTGAGAGTATGTATGATGCTACATACACCAGTCACTGATAAAGCATAATTTCCCATGTGCAACAAAGTAAACAGAAATCAATGTTAGTGGAATTTTCGGCTAGATGACAAAAATCATTAGAATTGGGAAGTTGACACAAAGTTCCTGAAAACTCTGACATGGCATTAATCTCTTTTCTATTTCAACATCTTGACAAATGAAATATCTTTTTATGTGATTTTTTACCAGTGAGGTGAGAATTGAAGGCAAATGAGGCACCATATAGAAAGCTCTTTGTAACCAGGACTGCAAAATACTCCAATGGATGTATAGTAATTTTTGTAATATGTAACAACTGAATGATGGAGAGTCCTCAGCACTGCCTACATCACCCAAGGCACTGACCTTGTTGACAGAATTGATTGTAGCTGGAGGAGGGTATTATGACTGAGTCAAAATCGTACAGATTTCCTTTGCCATGAATTAAACTGTTGGATCAGCATGTTCTAGTGTATCCATTTCATTCTCATCTAAACATGGGGACTGTCCTACTCCTGTACACCTATAGTCTAGAGATACAGCCTTCCATACGGAAATGATGGGAGTACCTTCAGCATGCATCATTACTTTGCCCAAAGGATATGCCATAAGTAGTGATCACAATATATGAAATGTTGGTCCAGCGCAGCTAGTTTGGCTCAGTTGGATGGTTCAACAAGTAATGATGGTTCACAATGAATTTCATAGAAATTACTAGTCCAATTGATTGGTCAGCTGGCTAGTTAGTTATATGGTTTTTCTGGGCAGCTGTAACATCCTCTTGACCATTGCAATAATAAATTAACTCATTCATATGGATGGACAGGTTGATCATAAGTTGGGAGGGTGTACCAAATATGATATATGCCTTGTGGTCTGGTCAGCAGGTGCAGTATGGTCTGCAAGTCCTGTGGTCTGGATGGATGGTTGGACAGATTGCCAGTTGGAGATAACTGACCCCTGACCACTTTAATCATGCATACCTTGTTTCTATCACTGCACCAGTTGGTCAGCGGTCAAAACAGGGTACCATAGACAATATATACCTTGTGGTCTGACTGGCTGGTGTGCTATGATCAGTACAGCCACCTGGCCATATTGGTCAATTGCTAATGTTCACATATGACTTATTAATATTCTTCCAAGGATGGTGTAAATGGTACACATACATGTGGCGCTATCAAATTATATCCATTTTTCCCTCATTCTAACTTGCAATTCCCATGTCCACACTGTTTATAAGCAATTTAATGCTTGAAAACTAAATATCTGCATCAAACAAACTGTTTAGCATATGTCATTCTGTATGACAATGCACAATAAAGTTAACACCAAAGGAAATTGAGTGCATGTAGCTGAAGTTGCAAGCTTTAATGAAGTATCGAGCATGAGTGATGTTCTCTTACCATTGATTAACAAATCAACAGTAAAATTTCCAACTTTTTCTACCAAAAGAGAATTAACAAAGAATTTCACAACACAAAAGGAAGATAAATAGTTTAGAAGTGGCCAATTTATTGTTAAAGAAGAGGTCTAAGACACTTCAAAAACAATTATATTGACTGAAGAATAAATTGAGTGTCCCCCTGATGCAAAGGTCAAAGGTGGAAAGAGATATAAAATCTGGAATAAATCTTAGAAAACATCCCAAAATAAGACAATGTGTACTGACAAATTCTGTCACAGAAGAAATCAGTACATCTGAAAGTCATGGACTCATTTTAATTTATTAAGTCTTTTCACACATTTACAAATTCAGATTTCTCAATGTAGAAAGCTTTATCCAGTCCATTTAGAATGACTAGGTTATTACATGAAGAATAAAAAGTTTGATAAAATTACCTTCAGCTCTCTTTCTGGAAGTTTGATTTTTCCCTGAACCTCGGGATGCAGACTAATTTTCAGAACTTTTGCTTTGCTGAAAGAATAGAAAAATGTATGTGTAAATGCGACTTTGCCTGCTGTGTGAAAAGGGTCTATCTTCCAACGTTAATACTTTCAAAAACAAACATCTTTTTGGGAACCAATATTTATTGCCTGTATTAAGTGTGTTAAAGCTCTTACCATGATAATTATCAATTTAATCCTTTAGTATTATTGACACAAACCACCCGGAAAATACAAAATCATTAAATTCTTGCAGGTTTTTTACATTGCTTTTTTAATAACTATTTTAAACATATTCTACATGAATAAAAATAAATTAAAATGTGGATTATTGGTTAACATTTCATAATTTTAAGTATACCATAGGCTATGGTTTACATTGAAGCAAGATAAAAAGGAGCTAAATAAATATTAAATTGATTCCAAACTAATAAGATATGGACAATTAAGTAAAAACAAGATTCAAATAATTGTGAACTAAGCATCAATAATAAAGGCAGGGCATTGATAATAGCCCAGATATGTCCGTGATGGCCACAGACAAGCAGCAGAAAAATTAAAGACCTCCTTTCAGACTGGGAAAACAACTACAGTAATATATGGGAACTAATGAGGGTGTTACCCAGTTCATGTTGAATACAATAAAAATTGAAAAGAGACAATACATTCACTTCATATTGCTCTGCATTTATTGCATAGATTTTAATAGCTGACTTTTAGAAAGAACTCTTTATGGTGAAGGTAGTGATGTGAAGTGGTATGGAAACGAGAACCCTGAAGAATCCACACACACTGGATGAGATGGCATGAATATGGCATCACTTGTACTGCAGTTGAGTTTCAAGAGGTGCAAAGTACTGTAATGTCCACTAACTTCAAGAAAGTAGGGCTGATTTTTTAAAAAAAATTAGTAAATAAGCTTTTCTGACTCAAGAATATAAAGAATATCAAAAGAATATTTTCAAAATTAAAATCTGAGGTTCATTCTTTATTTTTGATATGCAGGATAATAAATCACAATTTTATCAAGCCCACCTTTTGTTTAGCTAAGTAAAATCTTCAAAACTGAGTTTTGATTCAAATGAGCCAACCTACAATAGGTCTGATGGACATTGAAATGGACACCAAAGTGACCACTATGATGGGCTGAACAAAAATTGTCTCCATGACAATTGTGGTAATTAAACTACAGGAATGACATGTGATTTGCATTTACAAATATACCCCCACCCCACCCATCTGTACCCCATAATAGAGACAAATTTAAAGTAAACAAAAGTGCAAAACTTTTTTACAAATATAATTAAAAAACAATGGCCTGTCAACATGCATACTTTCTGATCACGATAATAATAGGTAATAAGTTTAACAGTTATTGGCCAAACACCGCAAGAGTAGCTGCATTCAAACAACTCCATAATATGCATTAGTGACAAGTCAGGAAGGGCAACAACCCTTCCCCCAAAAATGGTAGCAAAAACATTTCCCACTATGTACAGATGATGATCATCAAGTTTCAAAGCATTACACATTCACCTGGTTAACTGACACAAATAAACTTGTGAAAGCAAGTTGATGCAGGTGAAACTGGAGCACTGTGTTGCTACATTGTCTGCTAGTCCTAAAACAAACATTTTTGCATGTTTTTGCTTTAAACAAACAGGTTATGTCAGAATAAGATTTCTTTCTTACTCATGTTTTGCATTCAATATAGTTAAAGTAAACCATGGTAGCATAAACTTATTTTAACCATTTAAGAAAAGACTTTGTCTGTATTACTCAACAGCACAATGTATACTATAGTTAGATATGCAATTAAGCAATTTGCATTTGATAGAACTTCTTGTAAACTTAATCTGACCCCAATTAGCAAATAGCACTCAATGGTAGCCATTAATGAACCATGCTTTTTAGTCTCTGTCCAGTAGATACATGTCAGGTATGGCATTGCCTGCAACCATAAATAACAGTAGATGGTACTACCTGTGGCTGTTTACCTATAACAGACAGAAACAACTGGCTCCCTCTGGTGGATGAGGCAGCTGAGCAAATATGCTCATCCCCCAGCTGTGAAGGCATCAGCTCAGGTGACAGTACCATTTCACAGTAAAGGTTAAGCTCTGGTAGTGTTTTGTTGGACAATGAGAGTAAAGTGTTTTAACAATGAATGCAACAGTGCAAACTTCATTACCTAGACTGCATGTACTTTGTTGTTTTCCTAACTATTCTTATCCATATTTAATTTCACCATCTTCGAGTGCTGTTTTATTTCTATTTATACTTGTCTTCTGTTTCACATTACATATTTATCAAAATTAATACCTAACGTTTATTATTTTGCCAATTTAAATAATTTGTTTTACTGATTCTTTCCACAAGATGGAAAAATCTGTATAACCCCAAACCTGTGATTTACAACAGTCCTCATTTTTGGTTACTGGCCCTACTTTAATAAATAAACTGATCAGTACCATACTTTTTTTTTCAGTAATGGTGACAATATCTGATAGTAGATCAGCATCTTTTTGTAAAAACATTAAAGCTCCTTTTCCAAGAATGCTACCTATCAAATTTTATTACATTCTGTGGACGGCTTGTGGGATTGTGGGAAGAAGTAATTTAAAAGATCTCTTTTTTTTATTAACAATAGTGGACATATTCAATGACAACATTTTTAGAAGCAGTGTCATTGTCTGCATATATCTGAAAGGTCTTCACATCAGGATGATTTCTATAAAACTTGATCCAATTCTCTAGAGATGTTTTGATCAAATTATGTTTATTAATATTGCCAAGAAGACATTTAAAGGGTTTCTTTTACTATTTTAAGAAATGGCATCCATTATTTTATGGCAGATTGGCATCCTTTGGACAAAACTGAAATCTCCTCAGTATACTCTTTGCTAAATCTGGTCAAAATTGGTCAAATGTTTTTGTTTAGAATGTTTAAAATAAGAATTGTTGGCAGGAATGCAACAGATGATAAATAATGGATGCTCATGTTTCATGACAATTCATCAAAATCTGTGATATCAGCTGTGCTAAAAAAATTGTATTGTCATACACTGCATTAAGCTAAAAGAAAACAATGGTAATATATATGAAAATGTGATGGTGATGACCCTAACACACTGCACTTTAAGTTTTATTGAAATCCATAAATATGAAGAACTAGTTGCACAAAGGAGATTGTGACACATGCTGCATTAAGCTAAATAGATCAAAGCAATTATAACATGTACAAAGTTTGCAGGACAAAAGTGAATTATTGATAAGTGCATCTTCAAGTGATGAATATAATACTATTCAGGTTTTATGACCAGCAATAAATAACAGAGGTACCAATGTGATTGATGTACACAACACTAATAAATAAAACGGGTAATAACTCTTAAAAATATGAGCAAAGTGATCTGTCACTATGCATATTTTCAAGTCATGACCATAATATTTACTGATTTCATGGCAATCCATCAAAAATCTGCCTGAGTAGTTGCACCGAGTTTGTACCACAAAGTGCATTCAACTAAAAGATGGAAAGTGTAATAGTGTAATAGCTCTAACAGAAGTTGTGTGATTTATTGATAGGTACGTCATCAGGTAATAACCATGTTTCATGGTCATTAAACAAAACATGACGGACAAGCTGTACTATTGAGATTGTGATACATGATAAAAAGGCAAAAACTTGAGAACAAAAATTGCAGGTGAAAAGTGATTTGCTGAAACACATTTTGGGATGATGACCATAATATTTTATCAAGTTTCATGGCAATCCATCAACCAAGTTTCTTGAAAGGGATATACACTCTACCATCAAAAATAATTTCCAGGAATTCAACCATTTATTCTTTTTAACCAATGAGTGTTGAAACCATTGCTAATATTCTCAAGCAATAAGATTTTGTTACTAGCCACTGTGGCAACAATATTAGTTGTAAGAATGGTACCATTTTCATTTCGGACAAACTAGACAGCATTAGAAGACTTCTGGTGAAAACTTCATGTTGATATGACTATCCAGTCAAGAGAATTGATGTATGTCTGATGAAGACCATTTTTATTTAAAACCAACTAGACATCATATGAAGTCTTTTAGCCCAAGTTGATATGACAATCCATTCTGGTGGAGTTGTGATAAAAATTGTAAGATGGCTGCTGTGGCAGCCATATTGGACATCTGAGCAATAGCATTTTCATTTATTACCAACTAGATTTGTTTGGGGAATGAATGTATATATGTAAAATTTCATGGAATTCCTCCAATACATTTAGGAGGAGAAGTGATGATAAACTTGTGCTAATGTATGGATGGACATCAGACAAAATATGATGGAAGAAGGACACCAGACCAATCAATAAACTCTTCTGGTCTATGATCAGTAGAGCTAAACACTGGGGGACTAGATGTTTTATTGAGACTATATCATACTTTGCTACATGATAAAAATGGAATATGACAGTAACTAAAATAATTGATTTCTCAATATGTGCATCATCAGGTAATGATTAAAATATTTTCCAACTATCAAGACAATCCATCAAAAACTCCTTACTACAGTATTTGTGCTAAAAAAAAAAATCGCATAAACAAGACAAAAAGGGCAATAACTATAAAAAAAATTACAGGAGAAAATGATTTGTGCAATGCACATCTTCAAGTCACTAATATTTAACAAATTTTGTGACATCCATAAAATTACTGTGGATCTAGTCATAGTAATGAGCGCCTTACAAAAGCATTGATGGACTGACAGACAAGGAGTACTGTATATTCCCTGCCTTCAATGAAGCAGAGATATAAAATTCTTACTCATTGACTTTTTGAGTCAGATGTGTGTCATATTCAGCTGTCTCCTCTTTGAGCCGAATGAAGACTCCCTCAGAAATAAGTCCAGCTGAGAAGGGCTTGAAACAGCTACTGATGAATGACCTGAAAAAGACAGATTTTCAATCTCATTTCTGTTGCAAAAATCCAGGGGTATGTCTGGATGTGCAGATTTTACAAAACTTGGTATTAAAATGTTCGTAACATTATGATTCAGCTCAGATCAGGGCATTCTGCTTTTTCAGGATTCAGGGGAAAACAGACCTTTACTGTATTTCAATTACATAAATATGCATAATTATAATAATAAAAATTATTGTAATAATAATTCTTTCTTTAAATTAGTAACAACTATTATCACATGAGATCTCCAGCATTGTAAACATTACTGAAACAACAGGCACATATCTTCCAGACATAAGAGTAAATAACTAACAAATTTGACAGCAGTCATGTGTGTGTGTGTGTTGGCTCTTTGTTTGTATAAAATACCTGCCTGAGTATCAAAATCATACAGCAGCTCATAGTAATCACAATCATTCAATTCACATTTTCGAACTACACTCAAACATAATCAAATTCAGTTTAACTTTCCAATACAGACACTACATGTATCACAAAAAATGTGCACAAACACAAAACTGGTACACAGACAAGATCTGGAGACACCTTTTTAAAGTGTTTGTTATTGATAGATCTGAAAGACTAAACAAAGAATAAACATATGGCAAGACAGAAGAAAGAATAAACATATGGCAAGACAGAAGAAAAGACACATAGATGGACTGGCAGACATACAGAGACATTGGATATTTATTTTGAAAGAGATACCAATCATACATGACAGCTAATAAATAGAATTAATGAAAATGTTACTGCAATAATG